>JANBQA010000621.1:0-11999 GCA_027576955.1 Dimargaris xerosporica
AAAGCAAAAAATCACCGCAGCTCGAATGCCGCAGCCAGGAAACCATTAGCAGCACAGTGGTAAACTGATAATAGAAACTGGCAACTGAGGCAAAGCAGTCGAGCAGTACGTCCTTTGGTTGCAACAAAGTTGGCAGGACCACGGGGATAGAGATGCGTCAGGGCCAACGAATGCTGCCCTTGGCCAGGCACAGCAAGCAGAAAAATAGTTGAGAAAGATAAACGAAATGAAGCAAAGAAAAAATGATAGGACAGGTCGAGCTTTCTGGTCACCGGTAATGTACCAACACCCTACAGCTGGACGACGGCAGCAGCAACGGGAGGTTCACAGAAAGGAGGAGAGAGAAAGAGCGAAAAATAAGCTGGGCACAATGCTTTAGCAATACATCCAGTGTGGGTTCTAGAAGAGAAAAATCTACGGTTTTTATGGTTGGCAGTGAATGCGCTGGACGATGGGTGGGAATGCATACTCTAAAATACCTAAAGGAGATGCCACTGGCGGGGTCCAGTCCTTGGCCAGGTCTGGCCAGGCACCCTCGCCCGAACGGGTGAACGGGGTAAGATTTGCTTCTCATGGCTGCAGTCCAAAGATCAACCGTGGCTCTCTCCACATGGCAACACTGGATATGAGCCCACGGATAGAGGCGGAGAAAGAAAGCAAGCAGCCAGTCAGCAAGCGTCAATTCTCTCTCACGTACAAGCGTCCCGTCGAAGCCTCTCGTGGCAACAACACAAACACATTGTTGGTGGTTATCGGGTGCTGAACAAGCACTTAATAGCGCATTCTTTTATAGCAGGCCTTCGTTTTTATGCTTGGCCAGGTGCGCAACCCCGGTCAATTTTTCGGCTTGGAGTGCGAACTCTCACCACTCTCGCCGTCATTTAACAGCGAATCCCACCGGCCGTTTAGCATTACCTGCTATCCGCTCTTCCCAATCGCGCACAGCAGCCACCAGAGCAATCTCGGTTAGTAGGCATCCGTGGGCTCGATTGGCCGCTAATGAATGAGACCATAGTTGCCGTAAAGCTTTAGGAGTCGCCATCAGTGGTTTCCACGTTGTGCCATAGGGCTGCTATCACTGCTGAAAGCACCTGATCCGTCCAGCGTAAGCGACTGAAAATAAATGGGCGGCAATTTTAGCTGCTGGAATGTGGCTAACCGATTGGTTTTCCAGTGAATGAGGGAGGTTGCGTTGGTGTGCGTGCGTGTCTTGGGTTCTGTGTAGCGCGAATGCGGCGTGTATATCAAAATTCCTCTCAGTGGTACTAGACCAATCAAGCGCACTGGCCTTCCAGCGCCTTTTTTTCATGATGTGACGGCATCATTGGCCACGCTGGAACCGCTTGCTCAACTAATACGGGCGGTTGTACGTAAGCGGATTATGACAGAAAAAAGACAGTCTGATGCTTGGCACAGATCTGTTGAGGCGAGCGAGAGTCGCATAACGGCGCCAGCGCTACAGCACGATTCAGTTGGAGGCCACAGCCAACTCGCCTGCTGCTTCATATCTGCGCTGCAATGCAATGCATGCAATATACTACCAGTCTCCGATCCCTGCTGCTTCCTATATCCCTATTGCACCGGACTGCCAGGTGCCCTTGCGGTCCCCCGAGAATGTGCCTGATACGCTAGAGCCCGTTGTGTGAAATAAATTACCAACCTATTCCCTGCCTAAGCCACTCATCACGCAACCTTTTCCTTCGTTTCTTTTTCATCAGCTGAGATTGCCCTTTATGAGTGTGTCGTCGGTTGATGTATGAGCCAACAGCAACCCCAAAGTGGCCTACTGGTCTAGCTGGCTGGTAAAGGATCGTCCAGTATCACTCCCACCGCGCGCTGGAGTCTTGTTTGGCCTTGCAGTCGCAGTGTCCAGGCACATTCAAGGCCTCGTCAGCCAGCGTGCGCTCATCTCAGCTGTGTTGGTAATGCGCGTTGATGATTGGTTTACTTGACTGTGACCAAAGTGCCCAACTCCCAGGTTGGCCATTGGGCCCAGAATAGGCGCCTTAAGCAATCTCCCCACGCTCTCAGCGGTTCCCTCGTCAATGGCCACTCCTGCCCCCCTGGTCGTGATGGGCATCGGTTGGGCACGAGCAAAAGGACTGACACATGATGTGTTTAGCGACCAGTAACACGGTTTTCATTGGTCAAACGTGCGATCGGATAAGCACAGCACTCATACCTAATCTAGCCACCTTCGCCGTGCTGAATGAACCAAGCAATGGCTGCGGCCGCACTGCCTGCTGTTTTTTGCTATTTAGTCGCAATGTTATAGGCCCAGCAATTTAATCGGTTTCTGCTGTGTCCTGACCAATCACTTAGCAAGCCCACAGCCATCCCTGTCTAACGAATTGGGTAAATTTAATGGCCTTGAAGCCAGCTTGCTGTAATTTCGATAGCATACAAGCCCAATATACGGTGAACAATGTCCGTACCAGCTTGCGAATCTAGCCCGCGATGCAAAGACAATCGCCTGTAGCAGACCAAAGCCACCAGCAGAACCCTTTGCTAGAGGACAAACCGTATACCATGAGTAAAAAAAGGGGCCAGGCCTATCGGCCATGGCAGACCCCATTTTCGTGGCAGACGAGGCAATTGATGACAATGCTGAGCTGAACTTGGGCTGGTTAGGGTCCAGCCTGGTGCAGCATCTCGAAGTCATTTCAAAAAAGCGACGGTACTGCTGTTTCGCATTGGAACGCCAAGCTATTTTCCACCAGCGGCACATAAAGGCCTCTGTAAAAGAACGCAAGGGTTGCATCAGCGGAAATCGTTGTGGATTCCACACCCAACGTACACAGTGTGGTAAGCGCGTATACGTACGATTGTCATCCACCCTTCGAATGGTGTGCTTACTGACATTCGAGCGCAGTGTCGCGAGGTAAGTGACTTTTTGGGGTTGGGTATCTGCTACCTTGGCAAAATTTAGGAGTGATGTGCGTTTGCTGCAGCATGCATAGGTTGATTTGGTTGGGCTGCTAAAACACCTCACGACTCGGCGCTGTTTGCCCTGGCTTTTCCCATCGGACTTGAGCCCTTGGACACCTGGCCAGGACTGCGTGCAGACTTGGCTTCGAGCGCGACTGCACCTGTCCAAGCAGCCAAGTTGGAGCGATTGCCCCGATTGTCGGGACTCTTTTGAGACGTCATGGGTAAGAGGCTGCCTGGTCACTCGGTCAGCGCCAGCAAGAAAAAAAGCCAATGTAAAAACAAACAGGCAAGAGCGTTGGACCTTCCGCCGAGAAACTCCTAATATGAATGCAACAGAGGGGTGACTTGGGCTGGCGAAACGCAGGAAAAAGATAATGGTGCGACCGACTCTCACGCAGACACCTGTTTTCAGCGTGCCGGACACCTTTGGGATGCATTTTTGTTTTGCCACACACTGGTCGTCCCCAGACGCTGTCCTTGATTAGGGTGTGGATACTGCGTGGCGTGGCAATCAGCGGCTACGATCTACCCTGACGCTAAAGCAAATGTTGCGCTAGCGCATTTTCACAGACTTGCCAGGCCTATTAGGGTTCCTTGAATTACTACCTGTACCCATGTGCTTTTCCAGGCATCGAGAGAAGCACCAGAACAGATGTACCAGAGGCTCCATTGAAGAGAGCAACAAAAGACACAGGCACAAAATCGCAATGCAAACTAGTGGCAAGGGGTTGCGGCATAATGCTGGGCAAACTATTGGCTGCATCTATTTTATTAGCTTAGGCTAGGAGCCGCACCGTTACGATAGCAATTTGACAGCAAGTTGGCATAGTATTAATGTGTAAAGGGTCATCAGTGGGAAGGTATTGGGCATTCGTTGAACAAGGCCACCTGCACCACTGGTGCAACTGTGTGCACACCGATAGTGAAGCCCAGCACGAAACAAAAAGCCTGTTAACAAACACGTGGGATCCTGCGTTATGCGCTGCGTACGTGTGTGTGTTCGGAAATGATGTAGCTTTCCATGCAAAATGATATTGCAACCAGTGGCCGCTCAAGACTTGCCGCGTTGCTCACTCTCCTACAAGTGGCCTGGTGGTGTGCTGTGCTTGACGTTTGGATGCATGGATGCCACCGGTAACTATATGTATTTCGATCGGACGGGGCTGGCGCGTTCAGGGTGTGTAAGTGGGTTTCGTTGTTTGGTTGCTGAGCTGAGCACTGTTGTTTACCTTTTGTAACCCGGTTGATGATGTCCGCTACCAACCGATGCCAGCAGCACTGGGCCACTTCCTGACTCATTGAGTCACTGCGCCACACGTGCGCTGCCTCTACTCACCAATTGTATTGAGAGGCACACTGCCAACGTGGCCGCAGCGACCGTATCCCGGGGATATCGCTCTCTTGTGCCACAATGGTGACTCGCATTGAGAAAAAGGCTCGCAAAACGGCTTTGGGTATGCACAGCATAGTTTATCCGTGGTTAGCCTAACGACCAACCCCTGTCGCGTTAAAGACCACCCTCGCTTAGGCAACCTTGATGGATTGTAGATAAACGCAGCGAGCTTTGCACCCACATTCTGTGTTTATTTTACCACTGCTGCAATCTGCGCTTATCGCCTGCCTGTGCAAGGTTTTTTGGCGTTGGCTGCGACGTGTCAAGCATCCGTGTGAAATTGCCAGCCAACGAGACTTCCTCCTGCCTCTCATTCTGTATTGCACTGCTTATTTCCTTGGAACCAGCTCTAGGCCAATGCGAGCTCTTGGTTGGCATTGGACCCCACGGACACCGCCAACGTTTATGCCTCTCTTTATACCTATCCTCCCAACCCGGCCTTTCACATTCAGGCGAGCAGCACACGTAGCGCTTCTATGAATGCTGAGCTGACTGCCACCGAGCTCCAGGAGCTGCAAGCTAATGAGCTGGCCGCCCTCGAGGCGATCTACATGGAAGACTTTGAGCGCATCGAGGGCAACTCTGTATGGAAGATTGCGGCTCAGGCGCCCGAGTTCCGCCTGCGACTGCGGCCGCTGGAGCCCCACCTGCAACAGCAGGTGCATGTTGTGTTGCATGTTCGTTTTCCCCGTCTATACCCACAGCGGCCGCCCGTTACATCGATAGAATCGCACGCCGGACTTCTCGATGCCAAGCTTGACGAGCTGCGGGTGGAGATCAGTCAAACCATCGAGGACCGTCTTGGGTCCGAAATGATATTTGAGGTTGCAAACCACATTCAAGAGTTTATCACTGCCCACCATAGCGTGTCAGACTCACCAGAGCCCCAATCGTTTCACCAGTCGCGTCTTCAACGCCAGGAGCGCGCGTTTGAGGAAGAGCGGCGCAAGGAAGAAGCGGAACAGACCAAACGAGTGCAGGCCGAGGCCGAAGCTCGTCACCATGCCGACCGTGAGCTTGAGCAAAAGATCTTGGCGGAGCTCGATCAAAAGCGAGCGAAGATGTGGCGCGAACGACAGCGGCAGCAACAGCTGGTGGCTGCTCCACCTGTGGAGCGGGTTCCGGTCCTGGACTACGACCAATCTTTGGCGCAGTGGGCCATGCAGAGCAGCGCATGGTCACTAGGTTGGAAGCCGTTGTTGGCGTTGCCCACACCGTTTCAGCTCAATGTGGATGAACCTCATTTGGACTATTTTCAACACCTCATGTGCGCTCCACCCAAGCTATTTCATGGCATTGGCACGCTTGCCCAAACGACGGCGCTATCGGATCGCCCGCCACCCACTGCCGCGAATTGGCCCAGCGACTCATTAGGGCCGTCACGGCGTCGTTTTTCTCGTAGCTCGGCCCTTTTACCCGATGGTGAAGGCGGAAAAGGCAGCCCTGTGGCCTCACTGACCATGGCCAACCCGCGGCCTTCCATCGTGCTCAACCCACCAGGAAACTCAGCGCCGCGCGACGCGACCGCAGCCCCCGTACTTACGCTGCACACGGTGGTGTTCCCGCACCCCACGTACCAGGCACCCGTTGGGGCCAAGAAGCTCACAAAACTTATCAAAGAGATTGATCGACTCAAGGTCATCCACCATGAGTCAGTGGTGGCTATTCATGACTGTCAACTGACTGAACTCGCGTCCAGTGCCCTTGCCACGGCCGATAGTCACCACGCTTTGTACACAACACCTGCTGCCCTGGGTCGAACCACGTCGACCCCCGCGGTCTTTAACCACGATGTAAATTCATCAGCAACTTCCAGTTCAGCACCCACCTCCCGCGACACTGTGGCCGTCCTATATGTGGTCATGGACAACTTGGATGCCGGGATAAGCTTGAATCAGGCCCTGCAGTCTTGTGGAGCGTTTGCGTGGTCCCAGGTCAAGCTTTATACCAAACAACTACTGTTTGCACTACTATATATCCATTCCAATGGGTTTTTGCACAAAGACCTGTGTGCGGACAACATCCTTCTTACCCAGGACCACCGCCAACAGCGATCAGCCAAGCTCATGTTTGTGGCGTACCATCGAACCCTGTTGGGCTTGCACCAACAGTATCCATCGACTTTGTATCAGCCCCACAGACCGCCGCTACCTCCATGGTTGGTTCCCGAAGAGGCCGATGAAGCATCTCTTTACTCGAAGAAAACAGACGTATATGGGCTGGGGGTGGTCGTGTTGCAAATGATCCTGGGATTAGACGGGGTCCATGCCTTTGATTCCGTACACCAATGCCTGTACGCGGTGCGATCGCTAGTCCCACCTGCCATGGTGGATACCTTGGCCCGCATGCTGGCCACCGATCGCAAACATCGACCTACGGCGCTGGAATTACTGGCGGAACCGCTGTTTCGGCAAGTTATGGAAGAGCACGATGAGCGCATCCCTGCCCTTTATCTCTTGGGTCAGGTACCTTCGTCATTGGCATCGGGCCAAGCCACACCTCGCCACTGGCCAGAGACGTTTTCCAACGACCCATCCTCAGCAGGCGATGACCCACTCATTGCTGGCGATGGTGGCCCAATCGGTCCCAACTTTCTTGGTCCCATACCAGCTACCACAGCCGTTGCTACTGCTGCTGGCGTTCTGCAGGCCAGTGGGCTACCGACTCATCCATGGCCAGCGGTCCAGCCATCGCTTTCGGCCATTTCGTCCCTGGCCAAGGTTCCTCGAACTCCGGCGCACCGAGCTCCTGTAGACTTTACGCCCACTCCCAAACGCACCAACGTCAATCGCACCCCTGCGCGTAACACGGCCCTATCGCGGTACCGCAGTGACTTTGAAGAGATTGAATTTTTGGGCAAGGGTGGGTATGGTGAGGTGGTCAAGGCGCGTAACCGCCTCGACGACCGGTTTTACGCCATCAAAAAGATTAAGCTGGACCCGCGTGATGTGGAAACGAACCGAAAAATTCTTCGAGAAGTAACCACACTCTCCCGACTTCACCATGAATTTGTGGTGCGGTACTACACCACGTGGTTTGAAGACGCCGATGGAGCAGGCAGTGACCACGACTCGTCCTTGTCATCTTCGTTGAAGGAGGACGAGGATTCGGATGCCATGTCAAGTTCACCAGATTCCATCCATAGTGATGATTCGTTGGTGAGCGCTTCGTTCCATAACGACCTGTTATTTGTAGACGAATCGCATAGCAAGAGTATCCCTAGCATCCACTTTGGCCGTATTGGTGGTGAATACCACCCACTGAAGGGGGCCAAGAAACCGGGCACCAATACTACTGCGCTTCCCAAACCAGTGATGCGGCCTAATGACCCGTTGGCCCCTCGCACAAACAAGTCCCCAGCAATCATTGAGGGTCCTATGTCGCCGAGTCGAGCAGCTGCGGGCGAGGAGTCCACGGATCCCTTTTCTAACCCAAGGTCGTCGCAGTCACCCGGCCGGCGCTCATCCAAATTCTTTTCCACATCACCGACGTCGCCATCGTCTCAGGGTCCAGGAATGACGGAGCGTATCACCCCATCAACTACCAGTTTAGCTGCTAGCTCGGATGAGTCGTCATCACATTCTCAGCAACGGCCCCCTGGTACCCAGCCACGGCGGTTGCTTCACCGGCAGGCGCGACGGTCCTCTCGGACGCGGCCCCGCGACTACCGCATCCTATACATTCAGATGGAATACTGTGAAAAGAGCACGTTGCGCGATGCCATGGACCAAGGGATTGAGCTGGACGAGTGTTGGCGTTTATTTCGGCAGATCCTGGAAGGCCTGGTGTATATCCACGCGCAGGGCATGATTCACCGTGACTTGAAGCCTAGCAATGTGTTTTTGGACGCCAACGGCGATGTTAAGATTGGCGATTTCGGCTTGGCCACTTCCAACCTGGCGTATATTGACCATGTTACCATTCGCACCCGCCAGTTGAGCCTTGACCGAGGCCCCGACGCGTCGATGACCTCGGATGTGGGCACCGCGCTGTATGTGGCTCCCGAAGTGGCGCAACACCTTAAAGGGCGCGGGACCCGGTACAACCAAAAGGTGGACATGTATTCTCTCGGCATCATCTTCTTTGAAATGTGCTATCCGCTGCAAACCGGCATGGAGCGGGTCAAAGTGCTCTACGACTTGCGCAAGTCGGAGGTTATTTTTCCTCCCGAGTTTCCCGATGACCACTTGGCCAACCAAAAGCGCATCATTGCTTGGTTGCTGGACCATGACCCCAAACGGCGACCGACCAGCTTGGAGCTATTCCAAAGCGACCTGTTGCCACCGCGAATGGAGGACGATTATATCCAAGAGTGTGTGCGAACGATCGCCAACCCCAACACCCCATACTACAACAAGCTGATGTCGGCCCTGTTTGACCAATTTCCTGACCGACCCAAGGATTTTACCTACGACTTCAACTCGGGCGTGGCCGACCTAGAGCACACCAATTCGGTGTACTATGACCGCGTTCACGACTACCTCACTCGCGTGTTTCGTCGACATGGAGCAGTCGAGGTGTGCACACCGCTGATGATGCCCAAGATGGACGTGTATGATCAGTTTCAACGCCCCGTGTGCCTTATGGATCCCACCGGTACATTGGTACAACTGCCATACGATCTGACCCTACCGTTCGCACGGTACGTGGCACGCAATAAGATCAACGAACTAAAGCGGTTCAGTTTTGACAAGGTGTTCAAAGAAAATCCCGTGGGTGGCCAACCCCGCCAGATCTACGAGGTGGACTTTGACAGCGTGTGGGCTCACCCGCACAACCCCGTGGGCGGGGCCGAGATTTTCAAAGTGGTGGACGAGGTGTTTGCAGATTTGCCCATGTATGAGGGCAAGCCGTTTCTGTTTATCGTCAACCATACGCTTCTCTTAGACGTGGTGTTGGACCATATGCGGGTGCCTGAGGAACTGCGGCGTGCGGTGTGCTCTTTTCTGCGTCAACTAGGGGTTTCGCTGACCATGGCCCAGGTTCGTCAACACCTGATGACCCAGTTTCATTTGCCGCGGTCGATGCTGGACACACTCGAGTTATTTGATGTGCAAGGTGACTTGCCCACTGTGCAGACGCGGCTGATGGCGGTGCTATCGGATGCTCGGCTACAGGCTCGGGCCCAATCAGCGTTTGATCACCTGCGCGCTCTCGAAGCCATGGTCGGTTGGCTGCAGGTGCGATGCAGTGTTGTGTACTGGCCGCTGCTCGTCAATAACTATTTTTACTACAAGGACCACTTCTTTTTCCAATTTGTCTTGGACGGCAAGAAGCGGGACATCCTTGCCACGGGTGGCCGCTATGACCGCTTGGTCGACTACTTTCAGCCTCCCACCAAGAATAGCCGGTTGCATGCGGTGGCAGCCGCTGGCGCCAATATTGCCATTCAAAAGATTATTTTGGAGGTGGCCAACTACCAGGGCACCGTTTTGAGGTCCCTCACTCGCAAGCAGGAAACAGTACCTGCTAGCTTTGGCCTTTGGTCTCGCAAACGGTGCGATGTGGCAATTGCTTCGTTTGGCCGGTCCATGTTAGCGGAGCGGGTTGCGGTCGCTCAGGAGCTATGGACGCACGGCATCAAAACAGACTTTATGTATGATGATAGCGAAGACACAACTTCAGAGATGGTGGTGCAGATCTGTCGCAATCAAGGTATCAACTGGATTGTCAACGTCAAGCGAGCGCCCTCGGAAGCGCTTACCGACTCGGAGCGATCCCACATGGACGATGACACCGGCTCTGTTGGACCGTATGGATCCAGTCGAGCAAGCACCCCTGTGCCAGGGGATGGTAATCCACTGCGAGTGACCAGCACGGGAGGCTCCCGACCGTCATCCCGACGCCAGGGCAAAAAGCCGGTGTCGTTGACCGGCTTAGTGTTTAAGGTGCGCAACCTGATCAAGCACGCCGAAGAGGAGGTGGCTCGCACCGACTTACCCAACTATCTGATGGCCGAGATTCATGAGCAGACCCGGCAGGATTTGGCGCTGCATGCGGTCAAGGCCAAACGTACCGTGTCAGGAGGTCCAATCGGTGGCTCCAGTGGTGGAGCGGGTGGAATCAGCGGTTCACCGTCCATCGAGGCCAACACGGCATTACGTCATGAATATAACGCATCGCACCATGCGTCGTCGGCCCATGGCCCCAGTGCTCAGCCAAGCCCTGCCCTAGACGTTACCGTCCTACCTATTGGCGCACGCGCCCGGATGAAGGAGCGGCAAAAGCAAATTATTGCCCAACGCGCCACTCAATGCATCCAAGCATTGACAACCGCCGCCTGGCAAACTGGCGAGATCCCCGTCCTGGCCGTGGACCTCAGCGCATCGGTGCTAGAAAAGATCACTTGGTGCAACCTGCTGCAAGAGAATGGCCTCAAACGGGCATTGGATGCCTGCTCACCGCGGCAGAAAGAGTATCTCAGACAAGTTGTCACCACGATCGCCAAGTTGCACAAGGCGAGTCCGACCTTTCTCTACATCTGGCTGTATTCCTACCGCGATGACTATGCCCGCATGTTTCAACTGGCGTGATGCTCGTTATCAGTCAGCATTCAAATATTCCTGGCCATTAATAGGTGCCTTTTAGCACGCTATGGCTGGTCTTTCGTGTGAACTAGAACGCAGCCTCTTTGGCTTCATTAAATTTGGTTTCCTTATTCACTTCTTTGCGACAACACTCTCTGTATTCTGATCCTAGCGATCATGTTGGTACCAATATGAAGGATAAAAGCGCCAAGGCGGGCTTTTTTCTGTAAAACCGTATGGCAATGACATCAATCGTTTTATAAAAGGGTGCATAGAAAAAGCATTTTTTATTAGTCGTTTAGTTTTATTGCTTCTGCTGCTAGAAACGGGTGGCAGCGCCGCAAAGCCATCCAATGGACGAACTAGAAAGACTTTTTTATGTACCCAGGTAACGCTTGTATAGATTAGATCTCTGACAGGAGGCGCGTAACCCCACTTCTGCCCCAAGTAGCTACGCCCAAAAATCATGCTGAAAAAAGAGCGCAGCTAGCTTGACCCCAGACGTTAGGGGACACGCTTGCTGGCCACGAATAGGGAATAAATTAGGGTACCGATAAAGAGACTATACAAGGGGAGCGACCCAGCACTAGCGAAAGTCACCCTTCCAGGGCCAGCCATGTAACAGGAAGAAAGTATCTTCCTCAGTCAGGACCGGTACATCGCGGCCAATGTGGTTGTGTTCAATGATAGGGCCCAAGCCAGCCTGCGCCTCCACAAACCCAGGGATCTGGCGCCAGGCGGTCGCATAGGACGCAGTCGAAGCAGCGGGGCCACCTGCCACCACTTCCACCCTAAAATGTCTTTAGTTCTTGGTAATGCCAAGATATAGCCCCTACCACTCGGCCAAGGGGCATGGAGGCTAGTTAGGTGTAACCCTATCATGCGTTTTATTGTGCAAAGACTGCCCAAAGCATTTGGTGGCGTGCTTCTCAATGCCTGTAAATAAATGGCCGATGGGCTGTGTGCAACGAACAGTGGTGGACACTGGCTGGCCAGCGAATGTGGCATAAGTCCTTGATATTGTGGTGGCTAAAGGCTGCCTAGCGTCAGATCAGCGGACGTGCCGCCTAAAGATGCACGGCTTGGGCCATCGAACTGGCTATGTGCGACTGGACCCTAGAATGCCTGTGCCTGAGCTTCCTCCAGCA
>JANBQA010000622.1:0-11991 GCA_027576955.1 Dimargaris xerosporica
GACAGTGAGCAGATGTAAGAGCTCAAAATTAATCTAACATAACATACTCTTTTCAACGTGGCTTCAATAACCCCTCTGCAAAGTGTGGATATTTAGCTAACCGTCAGGAGTCATGCCATGTTCTCAAACACACTAAAACTCGGCACGTTTGCTAAACATGGAAAAACACCAGTGGTAAATATTGCCACGGCATTGTGCAGAGAATTCCGTCTTTTTGTATGGTAATAGTAAGCAAATGTGGAGTATTTCTAGCCTAAAGTGCGCTGGCTCTGATCACTACGCTTCTAGTAAATTATACCTCGTCCAGCTACTTGACCTCATTAGTCATTAGACAAAATGATTGCCGATAGACCGGGTCATTGGTAACCAGGGTGGCTTGTCATATCGCCAATGGACTTTTAAAAAGCAATGATTAGTCCTTTTCCTAAACGGCATGGGCTTGAGTGGAAATTTATTGCCAGCTAGAGTAGCAGAGGTGTTATATAATCCACACCACTAACTGGCGTCATGATACCACCTAAGTTGTGCTTAATCATCAGTAAAGACCCTTAAAGCATACAGCAGTAGCATCACATGAAACTAAGGACCCTCACGTAATCAGTTCTAGTTTTGGCTCATTTGCTGGGCCAACAACTCAGAAAGCTTGTCTCGCAAGGTGTTGAAAAATCCACGAATTCTTTCATCAATCGAGTTAAGGTTGGCAATTATGACATTCACCCTTTCACTCAGCGTCCGGAGTTGGTCAATTTCACTTTCTTCAGTAAAAGGTTCTATTAGAGTGCTAAGATGTGCATTTATCCCTTGAGATACTGCTTCTGGGTAACCATGAAGGACCACATTGGTTCCATAATTAGCCAGCCCACCGGCTAATCCAGATACATCTAACTCCTGGAGCTCGTTAACTAATCTCTCAAAGTATTGGACATCATTAATATATGCCGGACTTTCAGTGTAAACGTATGCATGGGTACGGTTACGGGCATGAGCATAGGGATGAGTGTTATCACGGGCTCGGGCTCGGGCTCGGGCAAGGATACGGTGACGGGAAATAGCAAGGTCATTTGAGGTCACGTTGGTTTTAAATGGGGCAGGTGACGCTGATACCGTATAGTCAGTAATGGCTGCAAGAGTGGCAATAGTACCAAACAAAAACGTCAACTTCATGATGCTAGGATGTTTAATTGCAAAGTGCGGTGTGATCAGAGAATATCTTGTTGTGGAAGGGTAAACGGAAGGGTGCGGTAGCAATAAGCTGGGCAAAGAAAAGACACTGCAGTATAGGCAGAGTGAGCCAGAGAGAGGGGGGGTGAGCAGTATGGAAAAAAGTAGAGTTGGGTGGTAATGGTGACGACGGAGAAGCACCGGATCTCCCATTTATATTCATGGTTAATTGGGTCGAGTGCCAGACACGTCGGGTTGAGCAAAATATGAGCCCTGGTATGGCTTTACGGAAAGCAATGGCAAAAATGCCGGCGGCCACGCTGGTCTGCGCAGCGCCAGGTGTAACTTATAGGGCCATGTATACCACAGCATTGTCCTGCTGCGATGGCCGTGGAGCAGCTGTGGTTGGCGGTGCCTGTGGTATCCGATGCCCCCCACTGCCCTTGCGGCATAGCTGGACTCCATGCTTCTGACCATACGCCGGATAATGTGGGCTCGCAGGTGGCATGTGCGTTGGTGGTACCATCGGCCACAAAGACACCAGGGCGATGCGTGATTAGCAGAGGTCGTTTCTGTATAACATGAACAAATGCCGTCCCGACTCAATCATGGGCAGAGTTGAGTCATAGTTCGCCAATGTTTAACAACTAAGCTGCTGAAATGGCGATGGCAAAGCTATTCAACACCGCAGATCACTTATCAAAGTTGATTTCACAACCAAAGTTTAAACTATAGTTATTGGAACAAAAGCCATCAGTGTCAAGACCTGGAACAGATGTACAGCTTAAATCGAGGTTTTACTACCTATCAGGGTATATGTTCCAACATTCGCCCTACTGTTGAGTGGCGCCACCAACTTTTTCACTATGGTGTGCACTAAGCCTATGAATACCACAGTCCTTGTCCACGCATATTTCGTCATTGTATCACCTTGGCTTGTTCTGTAACAGTTTTACACCACTCTCTCATGGCTATAGGTGGCTGGCACTGTCGGGACTCCTTGGTCAGCAGGGTTGCACCACCACTAGATACCGCCAACAATATTAGGCCTTAGCCAGCGCTTCCGGTTGGTAGTGACCTATCACCGCTTGGGGGATGGTAATGCTAGAGTGTACAAGCTATGAGCCATACAATTAGTCCAAAAAACAGCCTGAGTTTTATGAACCCAGTAACAGGCCCGTTTCAAAGGGAAACCCTCTCTTCTTCATTGATCGTGTTGAGCTGTATAATACTTTATAGCAGTTCACCAAACGGACAAACAGTGGTGTAATTTTGTTTTTTTTGTAATGACATGTGTGCCTTAAAGCTGTCATGTACAGTTAGCACAATGTCACTGTGGGTTAGCATCACACTCAGTGCCCGTAATAACCATGGGCTATTGTCAAAGTGCTTGACAGGTATTTAGATACGTAGAGTGCAAGGCAAGGCGCCATGGTGCTTAATAGAAACAATAGAGCGCCACTGTGAGCAGATTAACGCCTTGTTCGCACCTTCAATGTGTTACTTGTAAACCAGCCTTGCTCAATGTTCACTCTTTTCCCGTCCTCCAACTACACACTTAACCAATTGGGCTCTATTGTGCGCCATCGCGCTTTGTGTTACGGCTTGGCAATGATCGTGCACCTCCATCAAATCAGATAGTTTAATATACTATACTGCTAGGGCCTATTGTGGGCCCTTTTTAGCCCCTGCGTGTTCGATGCTCTTTTCTAAGTGCATGGCTGAGCACCAGCTGTAGCCAGCTGGGGTACCCCATAGCCATCACGTACACTGGTTGACCCCAGATTGGCGCATGGGCCTTGACAACCCAAAGCGTCTGATTTTCTCGTTATTGAGCGCCGTTTACGAACCCACTCTCCAGAAAAGGCACAGAATTGGGATCATTATATGCCCACAATAAAAAGAACATGCCGCCATGGCGGTATGGGTAAGTTCTTTTGCCACGCCAATTCAAAAATACCAGCCCATTAAATTTTTATTCGCACTGCCGCTGGGGTTGGCGTCAACGTGCACGACACCACTTGCAATTAGGACCGTCTGTCAAGCAAAGTTGATCGCCACAATTAGTCTGGGAAGTGGATTATCAAGCGACATATATGGATACATTTGGCCTAAAAGTATCGCCGTTTCAAGCTCGGCGGCAAGGATGGCCGCTGGCTTTGAGCCCTAGCGACTAAAAAACATTGGATGCGGCCATGTGGAAGGCCATCCTTCTGAAGCCGTAATGGGACCATCCACCGCCACAGTGGTGAATTTACGAATTGCGCGCCTCGTGTGTCCCAGCTACCGAGTATGACCCACCAGTGAGGAAACATCAAGACTACTCACTGCTTTTCTTCAAGATAAGTGGCGACACCTGTTGCCATTTAGCCCAAAGGGTCACAACTTCTGGAGCACACCGGTAGAGACATGGTTGGTTTTACCATTAATCGGTGTGTGCAATGTCACTGCTTCACAATGCAGGGACTACTTGTTCCCCCTGCAGGCCCAACCGAAGTAACGGCTGACCCAGAGGCAATCCACGAGAAGACTCATTTGCGAACATCGATTGCCACCATACCAGACCCGCCTGGCTACCAGTAAAAAATTCACACCAGCCAACTTACTACCCCACCTGTGTATCATTTTTTTCCTATATACTGGTTGGCAGTGCCTTGGCCAACGGAACCCAGGCTTGGGAATGTAGTGTGCCTAACCGGACTGCCCACTTGGCGGCTTACAGACTCCCTTCTCATGCGCTGATCACCTCAGATCGCGAATACAGGCGTCTCATAGCTGTGCGACTAGGCCCTTTGTCCCTTAAAGCACCCACCAATACTTCAGGGCGGGGAGCCAAAAGAAATAGGTGCTTCAGATACTGCTGTGAACCTAAGACGCACCCAAGGACTGCCATGAAAGGTGGTCTGCAAGTGGACAGCAGGGGCTGGTTGACCCCATGCGTCGCCGGGTCGGATCCAGCACCTCGCTGCCTCACTCACTCACTGAGAATGATCGTCCGGGTACAATAAGCCGATCTAGGGCCAAGCGTGATATGGGCAAACCAGAGAATATGCAATCATGCTTGTTTTGCTCCTTGGTTTTACCCAAGAGCTCTGGTGTTCCCTCATGGCATACCTTGGCCGCCCTTTGAGCCAATACTTATATAAACCCCCTCGAGGCCACCTAATGCCCTGTCTAACCTGCACGCTCCATATTACTCTTTTTCTTCCTCCATATTTTTGCCAAATCTGTGCCGCCACTTCAGAATCCACCATCCCCTTTTTAATCTGACGCCATGTTCCGCACATCTGTCCTTGTGTTGTTGGCCACAGCCGCCATTCTGCTGTCCTTTAATGCCTCCCAGGTGTCATCCCAACCTGCCCGCCCCGTCAAGGCTCCTGAAAATGCCATCTCCAATGATTCGCCTGACAACCCTTTCAACCCCACAAGAACCCTGACCATAACCGAGATCAGCGCCATCGCGACCCCCACCGACGGCCAGTGCGTCGATTCTGCAGGCAAGAACATCACCGATGGGTCCTGCGGTGGTGGTATCGGCTTGGTGATGGGAATTAGATGGTAAAAAAACGCCTTGTCAAGGGTGGTCATGGACAAGTAACATTTGTTTACTGCGATGCTGGTCACCTGCCCTGTCCCACATGAATTATACATCGCGTCTGCATCTTTTCTCGCCTAGGGTTTTTGCTGGAGCAATTGTTAGAATTAGTGTTTAATTGTTACTACCATGGCGCTAAGAGGCCATGGTGTTTGTAGGCGTCCGTCTTCGTAAATAATAAAGACCAGTCTCGGAAACTTTTTCTAGTCGCTTTGGTCAATTAGCGAACTCAGATTCAGCCGTGACCTGAGCGTTGGTGGCCACAACTGAGCGGGCCGTGAGGGTTCCCAGGACTACATAAGCCCTTGTTCATGAGTTTGTTTCCTGGCTCGTTGATAAAGGGCATGGCTTCTTAGTGAATGCCTTCCCTATAGTATGGAACGCACCAGCCGCAACCCACGCGGTGTTTAATGCTGGGATACACACTAGAATGCGTCCTGAGCTTCAGTGAACCCAAAACGCTTAAAGTGTAGCTGGTGTTGTCTTTGGCAGCAGGGCAATAGTTAAAATTGATCCTACATCTTTCTAATTTGCAATTAAGATGGGACATCACGACCACATGCCACATGCCACAGGTTGCCAAGTGCCTAGAATAAGGCAAGTCGTGCATAAAAATAAAAAGGGGGTAAGGCTAGAGCATAGGCCAGCCATTGATAACCCGGAGTTAAAGGGTTGGCATCACCCACCAGTTTATTGTTCAGTTGGATATATTTCAATCCACCTCGGTTACCGGCTAGAGAGCTGTTGTCCATACCCGCAGCATTCTGTAAGCAATGCTATGGGTACGGATAATAGCTCTCTAGCTGGTAACCAAGGCAGTGGATAACTTCTGTTGATCGCCTGGCTGCATCTTTAACAGGAGCTACGCAAATCGCAGCAAAGCGAACCTTGGCTTAACCACCAACAATACCAGCGTTCGTGATCATCGGTGCGCCCAAGTGGTCCAGTTTATGGCCACCATGCTTTATGCTGTTCGCGTATCGTGCTTTAAGCCTTGAGTAGCCCAAGGCGCTTCTTTAGCGTCACACGGTGGCGCGAGTACTTGTCTTCGGGAGAAAACCGTGCAGGGTGAGCAGTGCGGGTGGGGGTTCCCGTGGGGTCCACGCTCTGG
Organism: Dimargaris xerosporica; assembly: GCA_027576955.1. NCBI lineage: Eukaryota > Fungi > Kickxellomycota > Dimargaritomycetes > Dimargaritales > Dimargaritaceae > Dimargaris > Dimargaris xerosporica. The sequence goes on from JANBQA010000622.1 coordinate 5,868, forward strand.
ACATTGTCAAGCCAAACCCAAGCCACCAAAATTGCCGGTGATCAGCACATGCGGTACTCATCCTTGGTAAACTTTTAGCAAAAATCCCTATGCTCTAAAGTAACATGGCGCTGGGCAGCACCGACAGACCCGTTGTCTACATGTAACAACGGTGAGGTTGCAGCAAAGCTTACCTTGAGCGTGTAGACACGCTGCCCTTGCTCGTTAAGGTAGAATTTGAGATGCATGGTAGCGGTGGCAAGGTTCGTAAAGGGTACAAGGGATAGCACAAGAAATAAATCTACACTGGGACTCAATGCGCAGTCAGCGGATTACAAGAGCATACCTTGGGGTGGCTGCAATTTCCTCGGCCAAAGTGTGCTAGTCCAAAGCATTTTTCCAGCTGAAAAAAAACCACTGAGAACGTGTCACGTGTACCAAATTCTCCGGCTCTGCCAAAACTAGAGCTGGTGAAAAAAAATATAGTTGCAGAGACTGGGCTCTGCCGGCAAGCTGGCGACCCGACTCTGGAATGCCAATTCGGCCAGCCAAAACTTTTCATAAGGCATATGCTTTTGCAAATGCTTTATTTCTTGGCGGTTGGTCTGGTGACACCGGTGCTTGACGAATTCACACCCTTTGGCTCGGTAGTTCAGTCGTGCTCAACGGCACCCAGCTGTGCATGTGTTTAATTCCATTCGTTGGTCATGCCTGCGCGATCAAAAAAGCCATTAGCCGAGCGCCTGGCTGGGTTTTTGGACCCTACGCCTGAATGTAAGTCGTGCGGAGAGAGACCATTGCGGGAAATAGTGATGCCCCGGTGAAAGTGGTCATTGGGTAACTCCCATTGTGACCCAGCTTTGGTCGTACATGCTAGCCCAACCGAGTGCCCTGAACGCCCCATTAGAGCGACGTATTGGACATTCGCAGTTAATTATAGTTCGGGTACCTTGAGGTTTTGCTTTTTGTATAAATTTGATGGTGCTTGTTGTTCGATATGACACCAATGAATGTTGGCAGCCAAAGACTATGACCCCGAAGACTTTGAGCGGATGCATCTGTCCAGCGATAGCGAGGCAGGGTCAGATAGTGATGAGGCTCCGGATACGTCGCGCGATCACTACATATCAGTTGGGTAAGTGCTTCAGACTCCCTTCCACTATCCAATTGCAGTTCATTTAATTAGCTGGGTTAATATCCAAATTTAGAGCAGCCTATGTTTTTTTTGTCAATTTTTTGAAAGCAGTCCATTTTTATTTCTAACTTAACTTTGTTTATCACTTGGTGGTCGGGAACCAAAATACAACCATACCATTTCATGGTTTGACTTCTTTCTTGTTTCCAGCAAGAGCGCGCTCAGGAAACAGCAGGAGCTGCATCTCAATGACCCTAAATATGTGGGAGCGCGGGTTAGTCGCAAAGACCTCTACAGTGACCATGACGACGACACAAGCAGCGAGGTTGGCAGTGATGATGGTGCTGCCTCGGATGAGTTTCACGGCTTTGACTCTGACGACGATGGGACCGCTGTAATGGGCAAGTCATCCGACGACGAAGTGCACGAGTCCTCAGCAAGCATGGCCTCGGATGTAATGGGCGAAGATGATGACAGTGACACTGACAGTGCTGCGCACCCAGTAAGTAGTAGAGTTTTTAATTGAATGCCATATCTGATGTATCTGGGGCACGTTTCGACTCCTTTTTTTGGCACTTTACCTTGATTACCTATTGACATGTTTTATTTTTGGACTCTGTTATCTGTATATGGTGTCTGCGCCACTAGCCATTCAGGCCGAATATTGACCGATCCACTGAACGATCGGTAAAAGAGCAGCTCCAGCAGATTGAGGAAGAAGAGCGTTCGATGCTCAAAAAGATCAGCGAGAGCGCCTACGGTGACGTTCGCAAAGGCCACCAGGTGCTCAAACAAATGGTACGCACCCACATGCCTGTCGGCAGATAAATGCGCTAGTGAGCTGATGGCTGTTGGGGTTTAGATGATGAGAGGCTGCTGCTTATTAGGTGCTGTTGGAGCTTGGTGGCCAATGGATCTAGACTAACACTTGTTATTATGTTTGCCAATAACCATATGCGGCTTGCTTTGCTGCGTAATCACATTGACACTGTAACTGCTCGGATATCATCCGCTCATTGTTTTGGTTTTTTCTAGAAATTATGGGATAGTTTTTTGGATACACGTATTCGGCTGCAGAAGCCGCTGGTCACGGCCAACTGCTTGCCCGTTTTGCCAGACCCAACAGACTCTGACGACGTGGTTGACTCGCCATTGGTTGCAGAGGCCCAAACGCTAGTAACCAGCATTCTGGACCAGCTTCTTGATTTGCGAGTGGCACTATGGTGCCGCAATGAGCCAGAGCATATTGCCGTGGACCAACTTGCCTCGCAACGCAAGCGACTATTGGGCGAATCGATGCCTGATACCCCAGCTCCCAAACGGTCTCGCCAGGACCAAATGGCCTTGACCAACGCCATTTGGCAGGACATCCAGAGCACCAACGAGGCCTTTGTTCCGTACCGCAACGATACCATCACCAAATGGAGCAGCAAGGTACAGGCATCTGCAGGGGTACCGCACAACAAACGGCTCAAGGCCTTTAACCAGAATGCCATGCAACAGATTGAGCACACCCTGCAGGACCAAGACCGGTTGGTTAAGCGAACCCAGCTAAAGCGAGCCGAGTATGCTGCACTCGCTGCCCCAGGAACCGATAAAGCAACCCCACCGGGTCATCAAGCCAAGGCCGCTGGTTCCGCCACCACCGAAGCAGCGGTCCAAGCGAAAGCGCAAACGAGCGACCACGCCGAGTACGACACACATATCTTTGACGACCACGATTTCTACCAGCACCTCCTCCGCGAGTTGCTTGAAGCCAAGATGGGTAGCACCGACGACCCCATTGCTCTCGGGAAGCGGTGGGTGGTGCTGAAGGAACAGCAGCAGCGTACCCAGCAGCAGAACCGCCAAAAGCACGCGGTAGATACCAAGGCCAGCAAAGGCCGCCGGCTGCGGTTCCAGGTGCACGAAAAGTTGGAAAACTTTATGGCGCCTATGGCGGTCGGCACGTGGCACGACGGCATGGTTGACGAGCTGTACTCGAGCCTGTTGGGTGAGAAGAAAGACCTGTCCGAAGTTGGAGGAGGAGCAGCAGCAAACGATGCCGACGACGGCGCCAGTGGCAGCGAGGATGACAACGAAGAAACCACCCAGGCCACCGATGGGTTTGCCATCTTTGGTTAGATATGCTGGTCTGATACCTCTGCAACTATAGTCATGGAGTTTCGACCCATTCATGCGCACCCGCTATATTCCTATGACTGGCATCCGCTACAGGTCCTTTTAGTATAAATCACCATGGCCCCTGACAACCTACCCGGTGCGTCCGTTTGCCCAGCTATTTTTCTTGGCGTGGCAATGCCATAGGCGTTAGCGTGAATTGGGCATCCAGAGTTCGTGTTGGTTTGGTTACTTTGTTTTTTATATCCGATAATGATCAAAGAGCATGCTGGTTCAGTCTCGCGTAACTCATAACAAGCCAAGGCGGCCTTGATCGCAGCCTTATTTTTTTATCAGAGCGTGCTCTCTCGACACCAACCAGGCCATCCCACCGTCCATTGGCCGGTAATATTTTTTGCATCACTCTGGGGAGACCTCTGCGGTGCTTCCCCAGGTCTTATTCTGCTCGGTTCCATAGGACTTGTGCGGCCCGAGCTTTATTGTTTTTTTTCGGGGGTATGCGGGCATTGTCTCAGTTGCGCTGCGTTTTCCCGACCGGCTGATTTATCTATGAGTCGCAGGTTTGGAGGGAGTAAAACACGCTTTAGACTCCTTCGTGACCGCACTGGGCAGCTGGGCTTGGCCATTTTATTTGCTGGAGTTACCGACGCTGGTATTTAAAAGAGGCTGCTTTTGCTGCGCTCTTTGGTTATTTTTGTTGATATCACAGCACCTCCCTACGGTTCATTTGCGCTAAAGCAGGACACAGCGCCTTGACGCCCGCTCCGTACCAATTGCGGTAAGTTTGGCATGTCTTTGCCCCCCCATGTCAGCCAGGGTCTGGCTTGGGCGGTTGCTAACGCTGCCATTAAAGACGGTGAAAGGGAGCCAGTGCCTTTTTCAGGCATTGCTTGCGGGCTATTGGCGGCAGGCACCAGCTGGTGCAGCTGCCCAGGCCACGTTGTGGTGCTGTCAACGCTGCCCTTTTTTTCTCCCCTGCACTGCTTCCCAGGGCTTTGCTCCTTGCTCCCTTGCTGTCAGTCACCGCATAGCCTGTGACTGCGGCGCGCCAGGCATGGGTCGGGCAGCATTGGTGGCTAACCGCGATATACCTTTGGTCTATGCATTATGCTACCGTGAGCGACGCCTCGTGCCTTCCGGGGGGTCATATCGACCATGATAATTATGATCGAACCCGACTGTCCAGGCCATTAGCCGTGCCTTTTTTGTGCCTCCACTTGGGAACAGCCATTGATTCATTTTTTGCCAAGGGTGGCACGCAAGGACGCACCATGGCATCGCCAGGCCCTCTGGTGAACTGCGACTCGTTTATGTCCGATACACCCTCCAATTACCTAGCGGGCAAGTGTAAAAAGTACTTTAACGACCCTATTCATGTAAGTTCCGCACGTGGTCCACGGTTCTTTGCTTCCAAGTACCTCCAGTCAAAGCCATGCCCACCCTTGGCTGGAAAACGAGCGAATAGAGTTCATGGGGGTCTAACACGCCAGGTGACGATGATCAAGATGGTGAATGCTGTCTGGCTATGCGGGGGGTTGGTGTGGGGAGGCATCAGGGCTACATATCTTTTGATGGCTGTTCGATGGATATTGTCGATACGCCCCAGTTTCAGCGACTCCGGTACTTGAAACAGATGGGTTCGTCGTACTTTGTATTCCCGGGCGCCTGCCACAATCGGTTTGAGCACTGTCTCGGAGTGGGCTACTTGGCTGGGACGCTGACCCAGCGCTTCAAGGACAGCCAACCGGAACTGGAAATTAGCGACGTCGAGGTCCGAAACGTGCAGATTGCTGGCCTATGCCACGATTTAGGCCATGGCCCATTCAGCCACGTGTTTGACTCGGCGGTGATCCCAGCTTTAAACCCACAATCAACATGGAAACACGAACAGGGGTCACTGATGATGTTTGACTACTTGGTCGAAGACAACTATGTGGACATCGATCGGGAGGATGCCGAATTTATCAAGGACCTGATCATGGGTCGGCCTCAGCACCACGGGTAGGTTGGCTCTGCAACTACAATTCCCGCCGAGAATGGTCGGCACTGTTGTAAAGTTTTGGCATTGGGTTAAAACTGCTAATCCTGTTTAGCTGGTGTGGCTTGGACGGTCTCCCAGTGCAATCGCCATCGTTAACCCTTGTCTGGTTCCTTTGTTGCCAATGTTTGCGCTGAGGATTTGTTAGCAATCGGTTTGAAGAGCGCCGCTTTTTGTTTGATATTGTTGCCAACCAGCGCAACGGCGTGGACGTGGACAAATTCGATTACATTAGCCGAGACTGCTACAATGTCAATCTCAAATCCAGCTACGACAGCTCGCGATTGATGATCGCCAGCCGGGTTATCAATGACCAGATTTGCTACGACCACAAGGAAGTGTACAATATCTACGATATGTTCCACACCCGGTATAGCCTGTTCAAGCGCATTTACACCCATCGAGTGGCTGTGGCCATTGAACTGATGCTAGTGGATGCCATCGTCAAGGCCAACTCGTCGCTCAACCTGCTGGAGAAAATTCAGGACCCTGAACAGTACCTCTACCTGACGGATGGTATCTTACACGATATCCTGCGCTCCTCCGACCCGGCCTTGGCCGAATCCAAGCACCTTATCAAGCGTATCCAGTGCCGCCAGCTGTACAAGTTTGTCGACGAGTTTGTGGTGCCTGGGGATCACAAGGATAAGCTTGACAAGGTAGGGAACCGTTGAGAAGAGTTCTGTGTTGTTTTTTCTTTGCTTTATAAGCAGAAAAGGTAATTTTAGGGATGCATGGGTTGATGAGCCGCTTGGGCGAACGACGTTGAGCTGACCCCCCCCCACGCACTGCGCTGGCTATGCATGCTTTCATTTTGGCACCCGATGCTGTTTATGGGCATCAGTCGGTTA
>JANBQA010000623.1:0-11982 GCA_027576955.1 Dimargaris xerosporica
CTGTGGATCGTGGGTGATGCGTTCCTCCGCAAGTACTATACCGTGTACGATCTGGGCAAGAACCGCGTGGGTTTCGCCGACGCCAAGTAATCGCGTGGCATATGGCTAGTGTAGGCGGAGCAGTACAGTGGGCTCTGAACCCCAGGAATCACCGCACTGCCTTCTACAACTGGTGCCCCCAGCCATTTTTCTGTTTGTGAGAGAGTGTGTGGGTGTGTACTTTGTTTCTTTCTGTTGTGATCTTACCCTGTTCTCCCCCGCATGATGTGGCCGCCTTTGGTCTGCTTTCAGCTTTGCGGTTTATCTCAGAAGCAGCCGAATTTTTGTCTTTTACTATTCCTCTTTTATTCACTTTCTGCTTATTTTCTTTCTCGCTCTACCACAGCACACTGGGCTGCTAGTTCATTTGGCGCGAGTCACTGCGATAGCCCAATGGGCTATTGGGGCACTGGCTGGTGTAGGTGGACTGGGCATGCAGTGGTGGCAGGAGGCAATAGTGGTATGGTTGTCCTTGTGCGCCCACCTCTTTGTCCATTATATTAAGTGCGCAAGAGAAGAACGACAGCGGCCTTGGCTGATCGCATGGCTGGGATGACGTTGACGGTTGGCATGGCATTGCTACTTGTAATAAACCCCCCCCCTGCGCTCAAGCTATTATGGCCACGTATGCGGAATGGAAACAGGTGGCCAGCGCCTGTTTGCATCACCTTTGCACCCAAGCCCATGCTGTTGTCAGCCATCCTAGCTGACGACAGCCGGTACCTGGTCGTTGGGAGATAGGAAAGGGTGCGCAGTGGTGGCACACGGTGGTAGATTCGGGTGCACCTGGAGTGTATGGTGTGGTGGGACAGCTATGCGTCAGCATCCTCCCTTATCGCGTATCGCTGGTGCTCCCTTTTCTAAGCACTCAAAAAATTGGCATGCTAACGTGGCAGCTACGAAAGGTCTTAGTCCATAAACCAAAGGGTGGTGGACGAACCTAGCGCCAGCTAGGAATGATCGGTAAAAAACCAACTACAACATACACTTTTGTTGCCTTGGGGTTAGCCAGGGCATTGGTGCAGTTGGTGAGGTGCAGCTTATCTACCACATGTGGCTTTATCAAAATTGGCGACGCGGGACGTGTGCTGACCTAAAAGCCGTCGTTGTCATACGAACGAGTCGGCTATAGGAAGCTGGGGGAATACAAGGTACCAGAGCAGCATCATTTGCCCATTGGTGGTGCAGTCATGTGCGCAGCGGTTGGGTCATCTTGGCTGACTGTGCTGTCACTAGCTAACAAGGGCTGCTTCTGCACTTTAGGATTCCTTCCAGCAGACATACACACACGCACACTCGCATTAAATATTCTGTATTATTTCTGAAGCCCTCACTCTTGTCGCTATTAGCCCATAGAGTATTTTTCGGTTGGCCGTTGGAAGGCATTAACGCTGCAGGTGGCAACTGCTATCGTGAAGTTGTGGTGCTGTGCGTTTGTCGCCACTGTTGTCTCAATTAACGGGTGCATCAACCGTGCACGCCGAGCGTCCCGGTGCCTCCAAGCCAAGCGTGCGTATGCATTATTTTTTATCAAAATTCGGGTACCACACCTCTCCTGCAGCGCACAGGACATTGGCGGCCGTGAAAGGCGTGACGATAACGAGTCTGGCACAGTCCAAGGACCCAGCTGGGCCCACAGCAGCTAGCGGCTGGTGGTGGTGAGTTTTTGGCGCATTGCCCCTCGTTTGTCCCTTTGTCGCTAACTACCGTACCTTGCACAGCCATCAGCAGCTGATACCAACGGGTTGCGCCTCGCTGTTTGTTTTTGTCGGTGACACATGTGGCCGCCTCTGCAACTTCATTCCAGCTGTTTTTTTCACCGCTTGGCGCCTTTGCTCCACTTGCCCTCCTTTCAACCACTGCTATTGGCCTGCCCAGAGTTTCTCTCTGCAGAGGCGTGTATCACGGCGTGAAAACAATCAAGCCTGTGCCTAGACCGTTAAGCGTTACATTGCTCGTTCTCTCTCTGTCTGTCTTCTTCGTCAGCGTTGACCTGACGCAAATCGCAGCATTGCAAGCTTCGTCTCCAGCTCTAGCGATTGCATCTCAAAACCCACCTGGCAGCGAATCCATTGACCAATATCCACCAAACGCAATAGCCAAGGGCTCCACCTCCCGATAAACGCCAGCGACAAGCTAGCCAAGTTTACCAATTGCTCGTGGTTCTTTTTTTTCAATTTTTACGCCTGGTGTGCATGTCAGGCCAACCATGCCCCCGTGAACTTGTCCTGTACCGCATCGTTGTCTACCATGTCGTTCAAATTCAATTGGACTCAGTTTGACAGCAGCTTTTACGACAGGGCGCGCTCGCTCCTAACCGATGCCCTGAACAAGGGCAACTTGCCCGACTCCATTGCTGGCCGTATCGAGGTCAAAGAACTCGACCTCGGCACCAAGGTACGTCTATCCAGTCAGCATGTCGCCTTTTTGGGGCTGGTGGGTTGTACCTAGACTGGTAAAATCCCCCTCACCATACTTGTCACGAATTTTGCCAGGAAGAGGCTAATTGTATTATTTGATACCCGCGTGCTGCTTTTCTCTCTTTAACCACCGGATGCCATCGATAGCCTCCCGAACTGGAAATCCTCGAGGTAGGCGACTTGGCCGAAGATCGGTTTCGGGGTGTATTCAAACTCTCGTATGATGGCAACGCCATGCTAGCGCTGCAGACCAAGGTCCAGGTTAACCCCATGAAAATCAAGCGCCACGAGCTCAGCTTCCAGCCCCGCAATGGCATTTTGGCAGCCGACCAACCGCTGGTAGTGCCCATGATCTTGCGCATTAGCGCCGTTCGGTTACGCGCCGTGGCCGTGCTGGTGGTCTCCAAACGACGAGGCGTAACTCTAGTGTTCAAAAACGACCCGCTGGAATCTGTTCACGTTAGTTCCACCTTTGACGACGTGCCGCAGGTACAAGCCTTTTTGCAGCGAGAAATTGAGGCCCAGCTACGCGTGGTGGTGCGTGAAGACTTGCCATCCATTATCCATGACTTATCCTTGCATCACATCAAACAACAGCCCCCACCATCACCGTTGTTACCACCAGAACATGGTACTCACCCGACCCGGTCCCAAAGCCACATTGACGTCATCTCATACCCACCATTCTCACCCAATGACGCTCTCTTCTCACCAGCCATGGTCACCAGCTATCCCTGCAGTCCTTCACCAAAACCACTGTTACTCCCATCCCGTCCGCCCGACACTGCCAATGCTCTTAATATTCGACTAGGGCCAGGCGATGCTTTGCCAGCTAGTCAAGCGGAAATAAGTAGCGGTGAGGCCTTGTATCGCGTCCCATCCGAGCACAGCTGCAGTACGCTGGTGTCGCCGTCGGGAGATTCGGACCATAGCTTTTTGGAAGTGGGTGGGGCAGAATATCATCCATTATCACCACAGCCCACCACTAGCCTCGAGCTACCATTGCAGATCTCGACCGCTGGCGCCACAGGTACTGCCCATACCGACCAAGCAGGCACTCAGGCCAATCAGGGACAGCACGCATCAATTCTCGAGTCTGTCCTTTCAGAACTGGGTCCTACCCGGCTAAAGTTTGATTCAGCAGCCAACTCCCGAGCGTTAAAGGGCTTATCTTCTCCAACTCCATCCCAGGCTCAGTTGCCCAGGACGACCGCCCAGTCAAGTATGACGCCGGAAACGTTTCTTGATCCTTCGAGTGTGGATTCAACCGGGGTATCAACGCTTTTGCCTCCCAAGGAGCCAATCGGGTTGCAGTCACCGCGAACTCTTCGCCCATTGGCTACTGCATATTTCAAGCGCCCGTGGGCAGTAGGGTTGGGTGGAATTGGGGTTGATTCATCATCCTATTTTGGAGCTGCCCTTTCTGCAGCATCCACCGCGGCCCTAGGACCTCAATGGGCACCTATGCAACCATGCTCTGCCCACCCAACCAAAACCGAACCCGGATCCGGACCTGAGCCTAGCAGGAAAGCTCCAAGCAACGTAGATACTGTCGCAACACCAGCCAAATTAGCATTACCAGGCTCGCCGGTGCGGAGGCGTCGCAGTGCCTCCAATTTTTCCGGTTCAGCGTCAGCGTCAACACAGGCTTCTCAACCATCGCTCTCGCAGCTACTCAGCCTTTCGTATCAACGCGTGGATCGGCTAGGTGCACCTCAGCTTGGCTCACTGGCTTCAGTCTTGACTCCTACCTTAAACTCTAGCTCATCAACAATTGTGGGGGAAACAGCCAATAACATATTGTCGTCCTCACGGCCACGCCCCGCAACCATGTACGCTTCGCTGTCGAATACGGCAGCACCCAACTTCGCTCAGCCAACCATTAGTGCCTCTAGTGAGGGTGCTTACACTGCACACCGCCAGGTACGTCCCAACCGGTCGGCGCCCTATCACCATGCGCCAGTTGCCTTGGCTACCAACAATGACGTTTACCCAATCCAGCACACAGTCTCAGCCATGGCATTGCCAGAGTACTCAACTGAAATGCCGCCACCTCCAGTACCGCCTTATACCACCGGGCCGCCCAATCGCTATATTGATAGCAAGGTGTGCCCCCCATCGGCCATTTCATCGCCAGCCACGTCAGGGTACCCGACGCCCTTGCTATCCCGTCAGTCAAGCCATGAGCCACCGCTTATGAGTTCCACTGGCTCATCGCCCGAGCGCCTCATTGCTTCATCACGTCGGCAGCAGGCTACACGTAGCTGGCAGTCTCAATCGCACCCAGTAACCCGCTCATCCTCGCCCACGCGTCGCTACCGCCGAGCGCCCAACTCGCACGGAATGTCAGCGACAGCTGTCGGTGGTGATGGTATCGGCAACCTGAATGCTAGAACAAGGACCATGGACTCGCCGCGGTTACCCCACGCTCCGGGGTGCTCTTTTGCCCACGCTTCCCCCAACTCCAACCAACCCATTGTGCTGCAGCCGTCAACCAATGCCACTGCGGCTCATTTGGCAGATTTGATGACTGCAGGGTGCACCTTATCCCCTTACACACCTGCAATCGAACGGTTTACGCATTGCGCCATGCCCGCTGCGGGGGCGCAGGACATAGCTGGGTCGGTAGGGCAGGGGTCAGCTGCCAATGGTCGGCGAGATGGTGGCCAGAGGTCTCACCCGGTTCCACTGGCAACGGACAGCGGTGAGCATGACCATGGACCTGGGGTGCTACCACGCCATCATTCTAACCACCATCGCTTATTAGAGCCAGTATCAGACCAACTGACGACAGCCTCTGTAGGTTATTTTGCAAATGTTGAAGACTCCGTCTTTTCGGGGTCTATGACCGCTGATGGTCGGAGCCACTCGTTTGCTGGCCTGCCAGATTCCACCACCACTCCCACTGCCCACGACCCAGCACGATCCATAACGGAGCCACCAGCGTCGTTGCCAATGCCCACTCGCTGCTGGTGCACGGCAGTGCGCTACAGTAATGCCACGCCGTTTGCACCCCTTGACCCTTCTGACTCGACGCATTCCACCGCTACCTCCATTCCTGCTACGCGCCAATTTCCATTGGAGACCGTGTCTATGCCTGCTACACCGCTCTCAGAACTCAACCGCTCGCAAAGTTGGACATCACGGCGGACTCGAAAACAGGGCGTGCGCGCCAAAATTAAGCGCAGTGTGTACCGCCTCCAGGGGGTATCGTTTACGTTTTGACAGGAATGAGATTGCCCTCGGGATCGGCTGCGGGCATTGCGCAGGGGCAGGATTGCTGGTTCTTGGCAAATTAATAGCAATGTGGCGCGTTTTACACCTTTGAAGCGGTGATCGGGCAGGAGTTCATTTTCGTTTAAAGACTGGATGGTCTACCGGTTACACGCTTGCCTGTGGTTGCAATGTTTTCTCATGCCAAAGTATTGTACTATATTACTCCCACCAACTTGATACTCTTTTGCTATTTTCGCACTTGGCCCATGCTGTTGTGGTTGCATTCAAGCGATCATTTTTATGTAATTTGCTGGCGACCGAGTATTAAGAGGCGGCCTTTTTATTAAACACGTGTAGCATGGGGTTTTGCTGCTCCAAGAATTACGCTATGTTGTAAGAGGAACGATATACAGCGACCACCATATTACCATAAAGCTGACTCTGGGGCCCTTCAGTGGATACTGGCCCACACTGATCCAAGCCTTGACGATAGAAAAGTGCGTAGCTACACTGCTACAAGGATACAGCTGTGGCCCGCTCCCGTGAACCCTGAGCCAGTTGAGTATGTGAGTCATCATTTGCAACCGCTATGTCCGATGGAATTGACGTTGCCAGTTGCACCTGTTTTGCGGCCGCAAAGGTGATGCGGTCCGTTTCCAGTAGGTTGACAACATTGCCCACGACGCACATGGCTGGGGGTGACGACCCTCCTGCTCGCTTTACGTCCTCCGCGATAGTGGCCAAAGTGCCCCGAATCACGCGCTGATCTGGAAACCCAGCTTTTTCGACGATAGCAATAGGGCACGACATGGGGTAGCCAAGGCTGGCAGTTGATGTAGCTGTGGATACGAGGGCCTCGACCACGGTCGCCAAGCGATGAACGGCCATTAAAAGCACCGTGGTTCGCTTGGGATGGTAGGGCGGCAAATCGCTCATCGGGCCACGGTCACGCGTAGTGCCAGTGGCGACGATGATTTGGTCAGCGCAGTCGCGATGCGTCAGCGGGATGGCCGCCAGCAACGGACCCGCCACAGCGCTTGATAGTCCTGGCAAAACAGTGGGCGTGTAGCCGCGTTCTTTAAAGTACAGGTATTCTTCCCCACCACGGCCGTAAATATATGGGTCGCCTGCCTTTAGTCGCACCACCGTCAGCCCACGAGCCAAATATTGCTCGCCGAGTTGGTTAAATTCCTGCTGGGCCTGGTCCGCATGGCCCGGAAACTTTCGCGCCACGTGCAGAATTTGGGACTGAGGGGTAGTGGCAGTGCAGTGGCAGGTGGCAGGGGATGCACTGGCTGGCCCAGTAACTACGCAGCGACAGGGCGCGCTGGACGACGTTTGCACGAGCGAGAGAATGCCTGCGGGAATTAGCTTGTCAGCTAAAACAACGTCGGCAGTGCGAATGGCCTGGTATGCTGCTACCGTCAAATGCTCGGGCGTACCCAGCCCTGCGCCCACCAGGTACAGCTGACCGCGTCGGCCACGCGGTGTTTGATTACCATACCTGCCTTGGACAACAAGTTTATCCTTGTCAAAACTGGCGATAGCAAGGTTTGGTAAAGTGGCAGCAGTCAAGGGCGGCGATGATGGCGGCGGGGTCAGCGGCAATATGGCGTTGGCTTGTTCAAACGGTTTCCGATGGGTAAACTCAGAAGCTTTTGTAACGCCAAGTTGGTCGGTGGGCGGTTGAGGAGGTGGCTGATCGCCGTGATGTGATTGATACTCGTCCAGCAGCGCTTTGATTTGGTTGTCGGTCAACCCAGCCAGCAACTCAATGGGCCAGTACTCGCAGAGCTGAGCCACCCATTTCATGCGGCGCTGGCTTTGTGCTTCTAGAGTTGCTTCCCTGGTGCGAGAAGCTACCGAAGTAGGTTGTTCAGCGACCGAGTGACGGGTATCAGAAGCTTTAATCCACTGGCGAAGCTGGCCAATCTTGGCCACAGCATCGCCTGTACGCGCTGGCAACGATGCTTGCAGGTGACGGCGGATTCGGTTGGCCAGCTTAGGTGCATAGCCGCTGGTTGACACCGCCACCTGCAGTGGGCCATCATGGAAGCTGGACATAAAGTAAAAGTCGCACAATGGGTTCACATCAGCGACATTGATGGGGATCCCTTGCTGTCGGCAGAAATAAGCGATATGCTCGGAATCCGCCCAAGTGTCGGAATCGAGCGGTGCCTGGAGGTTGTGGTCACTGGCGTAGTGGGTTGGCTGAGAGGCACGGTGCGTCACTGCAGCTGATGATTGAGGTACTTGGCTGTCCAAGGCGACCATCACCAGACTCCATGGGGTGCGAGTAGCACCATTGGTCTTGGCATCCTGGCACCTGGCGCACAGATCGTGGGGAGACCACACGCGGTTATGCCACTGCACCTGGCCGGACTGAATAAAGGCCCGTAGCTCTGGGTCGAATGGGTGCTGGTCCTGCCAGGGCGCTATCACTGTGACTATGGCCCCACAGGCAAGCGCTTGACGCACTCGGGATGTAGCCACTGCGTTGCCCCCAATGACCAATACGTTTCGACTGGCTAGCTGGTAAGCAACCATAAACGACAGGTCGGTTCGACCGAGAGCGTACTTGGCCAGCGTATCCTTGGGCAATGGCTCAAACGGTAGGGTAGAGTTGTGTGGCGGGTGCGACGCCATGGTGAGCTTGTGTGCGTTTGATAGAACGATTCAAAGAGGTAAACAGGGCGGTTTAAAGTGTCAAGAGAAATCAGTGGTAGCAACAGTAACCGAATCCCTGCAGTGACGACGCTCGCGGCACGTCGCGGGCTATGAGGGGTCAATGCCAATGCAGGTGACTACAGTCGCGACACGCAGGGTTAGTTGCTGTGCAAAAAAATATATCTGCTGAAAGGGCTCATAAGATAGCAGCTAATCAAGAGCAGTGGCCGTGCAGTGTCAATTGCGTCCTGAGGACTTTTATACCAAAGTTTGCCATGGCTGATGAGAAGAGACATTCTTGCGATTGTTTTCATCTTTTTCTCTCCTTCTTACTCTTTAGAACCTTTGATAAGACTGAGCAAGCTGCCCGATATCCCTTGTTTAGCAAATGGCTGACAAAGCGACTGCCAATCAGATACGAACCAAGCACGCCATTTGCGCATCGTCAATGGCTACTGCAGTCTTGTGGTCACGTGGGCGCGACTTGGCCAGCAAGTCAGCGGCCGCCCTGATGGCACAATCCATGCTCAAATGGTACCAACGCCCAGGCAAAGGACGGCCAATGGCCAACCACAACATCGCACGCGCAGGCTTGATCTCTTTTCCCTCCCATCAGCGCTGGTCTTACGACCATAGCATTAGAGTTGCACTCTTTGAGTCAAAGTCGCTTAGGATCCCGTGGGTATCGATGGGCATTGCACTAGCGGTCAAGCAGCAGGTGGTGCCTAGTTTTCGTCAAAGTAAAGCCCAACGACACTGGGTTATGCATGGCACTGGATGCAGTGCCCGCCACACTGTTGCCTCGTTGCAATGGCTTATTGCTCAATGATAGCTCAAGAAAGGAGAAACGCGAGGCCGCTGGGTAGTAGCATTGGATAAAGAGCTATTCTAACACAGCGCCCCCACGCGTACTGCCCAGGATTGTGCCAAGTTGGTTTAAACCCTGCCAGTGCTGTCTGCCATCGCTCCTGGCATTTTTAGGCTACAGCAACAACAAATATCAGCCGTATAAATAGCCAGGTAGAGGCCATGCTTCAATTTCCACACTGGTACGGTGCTCGCTTCCTAACAACAACTACCTTGGCTACCTTGCGATCGCCACAGCCCACAATACCGTACTACCCGATCATTGGCAACACTAGTTGAGCACCAACATCCGCCATTTTTGAAAGAGTGACCATTGGTCTCACGTGGCCTTGGTAATCTGACCCTTGCTCCAATCCTCGTATTAACCCATCGTCACCATGAAAGCTGCAGTTCTGGTTTTGGCCATTATCCTGTGCGGTCAAGACTGCATGAGTGCGCCTTCTGGCACCTTTAGTAGCGTTCCGTTGGACCAGATAGTGAACTTGGCGGTTGAAGCAGCCGTGAGCACCTTGCAAGCGAGCAACAATGGGCCGCTTCAAAAGCGCTCCATTGGTAATAGCCCTTTGGATGCAGCTGTTACGGAGAGTCCCGCAGCCGTAACGCAAGAAGCGCCCGAGGCCATTTCCGCCGAGCTGGCCCAGAATGCCAACGATGACGATGACGATGACAAAGAAGACGCCAACCTTGCAGGCAACGACGATATCGCACTGCCTGCAGCGCTCGAGCCCTCGGCTAAGGCGTCAGTGCGATCAGCGATGCCCACATCGAGCCCCATTCGTCGCTCGTTCATTAAGCCACGCCGCCGTATGCGCAAGTGGAAGTGGTGGGGGTGCCAGTGGTGCCGCCTGGGCCGTTCCCAATGGTACGGGCTCCGGCGCCCATTCTTCAAGCCGACGCGTGGCTGCTTGTGGTGGCAGCCTCGCCCTATTCGCCAGCGTGTGTTTCCTCATGCCTATTGAGGTAGTACTGGACTCAGCTACCTGGCGTCCAAGCGCTTTATCGTGACACTCTGGCAGCGTCTTGGTCTCCTTCGAGCCACGCATTATTGTCCCTTGACAGGTTTCCGTCGCGTGATTGATCAGCCCTGGCGAACCATGCACTAAGTTTTTTTATTTATCAGCAGCTGTGAGAATAAATACTCGGCGCGCCAGTTTACTCTTGGTTTCAGTTCCTATCATTGACTTGCTGCTGCTAAGAATTAGCAATTAGAACTTCGTCAGCTGGCAAGCAGCCTGGACTCGTTCAATTGTCCTGGGAAGCTTCGCTGCGGCCAATTGCCGTTGGCCTTTTTCCCACCCTTGGTTTAATGTGTTAGTGACGAATTTATAGTTTGGCACACTTTATTGCTGTCTGAGTACAGTTATAGTTTCCCGCCCAAAGTTTCTCTCTTTTAATTTTGTGCTTTTCTAGCTCGACGCGGGACATCTACAAAGGATCTGGGGAGGCCTACGTCCTTAGGACCAGGCAGGGCCTTTATAGGCCGACGAAATAAACGGTGCGAGACGACCAGAAAGGGTCGTCCTATCCAACGACAATTGGCCTTGCTCGTTCCCCTTAGCCAAGTAATCAATACAGCAAGGGAAAGTTCCTCCCTCCTCAACTAGACCCTCATGCCTAGAGGCCTGGGATCGCTTCCTCTGCGCGTGGGAGGAAAAAAATAATGGTGAGTGGCAATCGGTGGAGATGAAGCGCCCACTTGAGCAGGACACATCGTCAGTATTACCTTTTGAAGCGGCGTTGGTGTGGGACCCGCGCATGGCGCCAGGGTGACGGTTTGCAATACACGCGACTGGCTATGGAAAACGCTGCCATCTCCATTTTCTGACAGTCTCCGCTTGCATCAATCTTGTTTTTTTTTGTCACATTTTGTGTCCATCGGCTGTTCCTTTCGAATTATTTTGCCAAAGTACCCATCCCGTGTTCAGCATGTCCAATCTGGGCCTTCCGCGCAAACGACGCTACTCGTGGCTTCCTGAACAGCATCCCAGCGCCATCTCGACCATCTCCACTCCTGCATCAACTGATCACACCACTGCCCACCCTGCCAAGCCTGTCAAAGGGTCCAAATCCAGTACGACAGCCTCACACCGCCTGGTGTCGGACGCCAAGCTCAAATCCACCACCTTGAACGCCCCTACTACCCGTGGAACAGTTACACACCGCAATCGCGCCCACAAGCAGCCCAATGGGGTGGTAAGTGCTCACACTGCCAGATCCCTCCTAAAGTCCCCCCCATCGCCCACATCGGACCCGGTGCTGCGGTACCTGTTGGAATCCGATTCGGACGAAAACGGTGTGCCTGCTAGTGGAAAGAAACGCCCCCGGGCTAGTGGCAGTCGGGGTCGAGCCAGCGCTTCCGACTTATCAAGTGCAGCCCAACCAGCAACGGACAAGACCAGTGATCTTAGCAGTAGCAAGACTGCGCCGGGTAGTACCCGCTCACTGCTTACCTATCGGCTGAGGCACTCGGTAATGAACGAAGGATACGACGATTTGTGGAATGCTCCCTTGGACCATCCCGCTTTGGACGTGCTGAGCAACGGCCACGGGCCGCCGCCAAAGGAACCCACCACCGACTCTCGCGCCCCTTCTGTTGACCCCAACCATCCCCCATCGCCACGCTCCTATCGGCCACCGCCAGTACCACAAGGCGAGTCGCCCAGCCCTGCCGTAAAAAATCTACAGCCTACGGCGTTGGTGACTGCGCGTCCCATCGCCAAGGCTGGAGCAGGCAGTGCTTTGAAGCTGCCCAATCTAAACCCCCACCTCAAGT
>JANBQA010000624.1:0-11982 GCA_027576955.1 Dimargaris xerosporica
TGCTCAGCAATTATCGTCTACACCTGCAACTAGTCACATTAGCGCTCCTGACCCAGAGCAACATTCGCCAACGGCATACGCTCAACAAGTTTCAAATTACTCAGCGTTCCTAAACTGCCCTGGCTCCGCAATATCTTTTGTTCTTTCATTGCTGCAACCCAGTGTCACAAACGCCGACGGGCGCTGCACGGCGCTGCTGCCAGCAGGCTCGACGGTCTCGCCTGGACGGTACTGCCTGCACTTTGCCACGCAGCCGTACTTTAGCCAACGCCACGAGCCAACTTTTTATCCCTGCGTCGAAATTCACTTTACCATCGATAGCCCCCAACAGCACTACCACGTCCCATTATTGCTTAGCAGTCATTCCTACACGACCTATCGCGGCAGTTAAAACCCTTATCTTTGGAAAAAAAGTATAGTGGAAGCATGGCGGTGGTGTGTGGTCAAGCCAATGCACTGTGATAGTAACACATCCACACAAAGTAAAGGAATATAAAATGGGTATTTCAAGATATTCATAAAGGGACTGGGCGACGTTGGTCGGGTACATTTCGTTACAGACAAAAAGTACACGGTAGTACAACAGCCAGACACGACACTTTTTCCGTTGGGGTGAGTTCGTTAGCGGAATGACAGAGACCTGTGTAGGGGCGCTCATCCTGGAAAATGGAATGATCGGGTCCACCAACTATTTGTGACCAACCAATGGCATAATGCATCACAGGCCAGCACCAAGGTGTAGTTCCTCTGTTGCCCAACACGCCGCGCTGCCGTTGCAAGTGCTCGTGCTGCCACCAATGGCCAAATGGCTGGTAGGCAAGGGTGCCGCTACAAGAGAAAAGTGTTACAGAAGGGGCCCAATAATGGCTCACCAATCGCGCAGTCGCTGTATACCAAGGCCTGCTCTACTTCACAGTCAGCTGGGCACCAGGGACCCGTGCTTTGGCGTCTTTTCTCTGGAGCACTCGCTACCAATGCCCGAAAAAAGATGCACACACAGCACACTATTGAACATCCAAGACAATTTGATTATAGACACTAGTAACAACTCGCCCGCTTGGTAATACATCCATGTAGATATAAATACCCCAGGGTTCCTCGCTGCATCTTGGCCATCACCCACCTTTTCTCTTCTGCTTTCCGCCTTTGCACCAACTGCCAACCTCTGGACTAATATCCAGGGCTTGCTTTTTACCATTGCCTCTCTTCATCTTGTGCACACAACAATACTTGTGAACCCTTTGATAAAGCTTGCTACGTGGCGCACTCTTTCCAATCGCCATGAAGCTGTCCGTTGCTAGCATTGGGCTCTGGGCCACCGTAGGCCTGGTGGTTTTAGGGACTACCGTTGCCCAGCTGCCTGAGTACGCTATCATTGATAAGGGACTGTCAGGCTTTTGGAATAGATTTGCTGGTGCCCACAACGTTGACTATTTAAAACAAAAGCTGTCTTTTAAAACGCATTTGTCTTATGATGAAATCGAGGATCGCGCTGGACGTCGTGTGGCTGCTCGAGAATGGGATGGAAAAAATAGATCGTCGCCTGCCGGTGGTTATGCCAGGCGCTATCGCAATCTCCTCAGCTATTATCGACTGCGACATGCCCTGGTCAACGACCTATATACAATTGACTTTGCCATCTCCAAGGATGAAAAGAGCAAAAAGTATAATCCCGAGTTTACCTTAGTACCAGGATCGTCTAAACACCAATATCACAAAGCTCGAGTCGATGATAGTCGATTAAAACAATCTTTCATATTGGATGACATTCAACACCATGCTCATGTGTATGACGAGAACAAACTCGTTGACCGAGCTGTACTCAAACACTACGGACTGTTGAGGCCCACTGCCTGAAATGTCTCAGCGTAAGCCAAGGCCCTCCACAACATGACCTTTAGAAAAAGGTGTGCGAATGGTTTTGGGTGTTTAGAGTAATGATTGGATTGCCATCGGTTAGCATTATGCATGAAATCAGTATCTCTCTAGTGCAGCGAAGTTGTATTTATAACGCTTAGGTTTTAGTGGTTCATTGATATTTCTGCCAGAACATAGTCCTCATGTCTATTTGAATAAACGTAGCTGTATTTACTCTGGTTACTGATTCTCGGTGAGCAGCACACAGGCAAAAGTGCCTCCAATCAGCAATGGCATAGTAATCCTCACCATGTACTTCACCCACAAGTTACGTAGTGACAATATAGTGGTTAATGTGATCAGGGCATTGTCATTAACTACTCATATCCACTTGAATGTCAGCTTACAGCTTGTAAAGGTACAGTTGTGACACCTCGCATTACTCATTAATGCCAGATAGTGTATATAATCTGCTGCCGGCTGTCGCTAAGAGGTCAAAAATGGATACTAAAAATAGTTACTAACACGGATAGTCAGTGTTTATTATCATGCTGGCTGGAACGCGTAGTTGTCACTGGGCAGGCTCTAATGAAACTAACACAATCTTGTAAGGGGATAGTTGTGCCAGGTATGGTAGTTCGGATGGCTCAACCTGTAAAAAACCACAATTGCCCCTCAATACCAATACCAATACCCTTATGACTAAACCCACTGCTATGCAAAACCAGAATCATTGGCGCTAGGGCTATGAATAATAAAATAGCCAGCCACAAATAGACTCCTTGCCAGTGTAGCGGGCCTGGGGTCAAGTGACCCAAAGGCCACTCTTCCCCCGCCCCCACAAATTCGCCCCAACTGATAGCAACGCCCAACTCAGTTAGGGCTGTGGGCGATATCTCTGCACCGCCTGTACCTGGCCCACATAAGGAGCCGCCCCGCCTCCCAGGCTCAGGCTCCTTGTATGTTGAACAAATAAATACGCCCATCTTTATTTGATACTTGACACTTCCCGGTCCCCTGCGACACAACAGTAGCGCACCAATCTGAAACCATTATACCAAGATCCGCTCTGGTTCACAGTCAGCTGGGCACCAGGAACCCATGCTTTGGAACCTCTTTGCGACGCACTTGCTGCCAACTTTTGGACAGAGTTACGCGCACCTCCGATACACTATTGCCCCTATGGGGCAGACTGGGCGTGACCACTGGCAATAGCGCAACTGCTTCGAAAAACAAATGCTCCATTGGAATATAAATACCCCTACGTTTCTTGCTGCACCATAGTCATCACCCACCTTTTCTCTGCAGCTCTCCACCTCACTGCCGACCATTGACCTTTGAGCCGATACCCAGCACCTGCCTATTACCACTGTCACCAACCAACTCTTACGTATGACGTCGCTTGCGAATCTCTTTGAAATTGCTTGTCATGTAGTGCGCTCTTTCCGATCACCATGAAGCTGTCCGTTGAAAGCATTGGACTCTGGGCCACCGTGGGCCTGATGGTTTTAGCATGCCGTCGCTGCACCGACTGAAACCCCATCAGTGACAAGGGGCTTACAGGCGCATTGTATAGAACGTTTGGTGCCCACAACATAGAGACCCTTAAGCAAGCGTTCACCAGCAAAAAAATTTACCTGATGAAGAAATGAAGACGCTTGCTGATCGACTTTTGGCTGCTGGAGCATGGGATGAGGAAAATCGATCGTCAACTTCTGCAGGGTTTAGACAGGCCATGTGCAATCTTCCGAGCTTAATCCGGTTACAATATGCATTAGCCCGTAACCTATATGCACTTGACTTTGCCGATCTTGATGGAAACGGAGTGGGCTAGACGCAATGTTTAATATGAGTATACCAGGAACGGCTAGGTACATCAAAAACAAGAAAGAGGTGCACAGCCCTAGTTTCATTATAAATTATTTAGCTGAACCCCAGCGCCACCACATCCGTATGTATGACCCGAAGAACCCCCGAGACCGAGCGGTGCTTGATCGATATGGTTTACTGACGCCCACTGACAGTAACGCCCAGGCATAAGCCAAGACTATTCACGACGTGACTTGTACAAGGCAGTGTATAAATGACTTGCAGTGTTTTTTTTGACATGTCGTCGATATGCTGGCAGCTAGTGTTTAGTGTGGATTCGGTTTCACCCTAAAAAATGTAGTTGTTTTTTTGCCGAATAGAAGGTTTTATGGCTTTTTTATTTCTTATCTACCAGAATAAAGTCCTCATGTTAATGTAGAAAATAACCCATAGTACCCGTGGCGCATAGTCACAACTCTGACGATTGGCCCCGAGGATGAGTTAAGAATCCGGCAGCTTCCATCCGAGTGTGTGGCCCTGCTCATAGATGTCGTCCAATACCTGATCAAACAGGTTGGACTCTTTGAGTTGGCAGTATTTTTGGTAGAGCTTGAGGGCCATTTGGGCATCCTGAACACTGCAATGCGATGCCTGTTGGATGTCCTGGTGCAGCAAGAACCACGTCAAAAATCGCAACGAAATCAGCCGCATCTCATCCGCTGACCGGAACAAGTCCACCGTATCGACCACCTGCGCTTTAGGGATAAAGATGTTGATGATTCGTAGGTCCTTTTTCAAGCCATGGCCAACAAACACGCAGCCCTGATCAACCAAGTAACGCAGCTTTTTGTAAATCTGCTTTAGCGGGAGCAGGTGCTTGCGTGAGGTCGTGGGATCGAGGTCGCCCTGCTCTATGCCTGAAAACGCCGTCAAGTAATCAAAGATGGGCTCTTGGGTCGCCACGTAATCGTCGATGAATGGCTGCCCAACATGGTCCCCTTGGCCACGAACGACGCTGACGCGCCCCAAGCTCATGCGGTTGGGTCGAAGCACAAACCGGGAGCCGTCGCTTCGAACCTCTGTTTGCGCCTTGTCGGCCATCACAAATTCCGCGTCCAGTGCGCAGACATACCCTTTAGGCAATGGTAGATTACATCGGGCCATGGGAACCGCCAGCGTTTCTCGGCGCGGGGCAGCTGCAGCTGCAAGTATCTGTGGGTCAATTTGCGTTGGCAGCTGGGTGATTGCCTCTTGAGCCGCTGGGGCCACCTCACGCTGAGCCAGTAGGAGCACTGCTGGTGACTTCCAACTCGATTGGAATTGGAATACTTCTTCTTGAGGCACCGGTCGAACCAAAAAGTCGTTAAAGTGATGCCATTGATACTTTGGCATACCGTCATCCGAAGTCGTGGACGAGGTAGCCACTTGGGCAATCAAATGGCCAGCGCGACCTTCATCGGCCTTTACTTCAATGACCAGGGCACGCACGTCGTACAGCTGGCAACGCTCGGGCAGGGTCTCTGGACCATTCGAGGTTGACGTGGGTAAGCCCTGAGGTACCTCACGAATCGACAGACCATTCTCCAAAGAGATGGCCAATGTCGAGGGCAACCAGCGCCCCATCTTGTTCCCCCAAATAGCAGCGTGTTCCTTGTGCTTGATGGCGCAATTAAGGGCCAATAGCGGTGGCAGCGCGGTGCAGGCCTTGACCTGGGTCAGCAGCTGGTACTGGCGACAGTCTTGGCACCAAGCGCGAGTCTTGAGGCACGGCTCAATGGAGGCGTGCAATACCTCAGCAAATGTGACTTTGCTTGGCGCGGGCAGCGTGTACACTGGACCCTGGCATTCATCGGGGGTTGGTCGGCGACACCCGTACTGCATATCGGCGGCCTGATACGCTGTGCTGGATAGAGCATGACCATTGGTCGTTGGGTACATCAGGTCCATCACAAACGGTGTCAACCGTCGCACGTTTCGATGCCCACTGGGGCACGTCGAAGTACTTTCTATTGACCAGGCAAAGAGGCGTTCAATCAGCGACTGGGACCCACCAGAGGTAGTGGCAGACGGCAGCGGTGCATGGCGCAGGCCTAGTGGTAACTGTGGGGGCAAGGTGGCGTGTACTAGGTCCTTTTGGGACCATTCTAGGTGGAATTGTTGCAGCATAAACCGCACGGTGCTCTGGACCAACGTACCGTATGCAATATCGTTGGACAGCTGTTCGGGCTCTAAAAGCCCCAGTGCTTGCGCCTGCGTGAACGTGCCAAAGGTCTGCAACAGGTTAGACGCTTGACAGTTAGTTCCTTTGGCATCAGCTAGCATGCGAAACAAAAAAGCCAATTCGCAGAGCAAGCAGGCGTCCAGTGGACAGGGCACGCTAAGGTGGTGGTTGGCAATATGCCGAAACAGTGGCAGGTAAAAGAATGCCTGGAGCAAAGAGTTGCAATAACAGTTGAGGATGTGATTTTCCAGACCGCTACATTGCGTACGATTGTAAAACTCGAAATCAAAATCCTCGACCCCAAACTTGCTGTACCGAATCTCCACGCGTTCGTAGTAGGATGGCACCTTGTGGGCACGGCTAGGCGCCTTGGAAACCCCAGGTGAAGTCAGCGAAGGACGTCGAGATGCCGTTGGTGCCACCGTGTCCGAAACGGTATGCGACTGCGTACGGCGCTGCCACGCCTGCTGCGAGCGAAAGAGTGGTGCATTTTTGGTGGATCGAAGCATGGGTGGTACTTGGTTGCGCCGACGGTCGCGCGGGTTGGGTACATAGCCCACAAAGTCGATCCATTTCGCCGAGTCCAGCATGGTAGGATCAATCGGGTACGGCGGCTTGCCTACTTCATAAATGCGGTTGGCGGGCCACTGGGACAGCAGCGGTTCGTCATAATATGGCAGGCCAATGGTCGACAGCGGAGTTTCGTTGTCAAAGGGGATTAAGGGTGTTGGGTGAGTAGTCGACTCGGGTATGGCTAACGCGTGTGATGAGGGCGAAACGGTAGGATTGGGGGAACTAGACCAGATGTGCAATGTACCAGCCGAGTCCCCAAATGCAACCACTTCTCCCGACGAAGCCACGGCCATACTCGTCACCGAAGCAAAACTCCCCAAGTTGACCTGGTAGGAAGCGGGCATCTCACCGGGTGGCTCAGCCCATGAACCATAGTGTAAAGCAAATTGACCGTGCTTGCTCCCAAAGACGACAGGCGATTCAGTCAAACTATTAGCGGCTAGCAAGTCCGAACCGTGCATGACGGGGAACGCGCGTGGTTCGGTGGGATTATCTAACGCAAAGGCCTTGACGGTGGGGTCAGGGACCAACATGCCTTGCTGCATTTGGTACCCACAGGCATACACGGCGGTCTCGGTGAGAGTCAAATCGGCAAACAGACGAAACTGCGTATCCATGGTCGCCACTACTTGCAGAGACAGCGGGTCCCGAAGGGTCACCGTACCAGCAGCGGTAACCGTGCATAGATACTGGGAGTAGCGGATCTGAACCACGTCATACTCCAGTCGAAACTCCTTCATGACACGGTTCCGGCCAATATCCAGCACCAACCCGCGCCCGCTCTTATCGGCTGCGTACGCCATATCTGGGTTGGTCGGGGAAGCGGTGATGCTGGCGAATGAACAAAGGCTTGATTTCGTGCGGGTTTGCATGAGGACGAGGCCTGAGCGTGCCGTGCAACGAATTGAAAAGGCACTGGCCGACAGGATCCCGCGCTCGCAGGCGCACAGGTCGACCACCTCCTCACGGTGCGCCAGGAAGCTGGTGTACTTGGTAACCGGGTCTAGCATCGTATAAGATGTGATACGCCCCTAACCACCACACGCCAAACAATGCAGTCCTTGCATGAGAAAGCAGCAGGCCAGGTGGTGGAGTTAGGCATGCTTTCACACACTACGTTGTCTTACCAATGCGTCGACACCATTCAGGGCGCAGCTGGCCTTACAGGGTGACCCATACAAAAAAACAACAAATCATCGAGCTCTCACACTCCAACCGGGGCATCGCCTGGCTGCTGGGGGAGAAAAAGAAAGCTGGTACTAGAGTAAAAGGCCTCAGCTGCTTACATTGGCGTAGGCGACCCAGATGAGCTCATGCAAATGGTCGAAAGCCACTCGGGCGATGGGACACGGCATGGCGTGTGGCGGCGTGTCAAGTACCTGGGCCAGCTCGGCCCAAGCAACGGGTGCATCGTCCATGGTGCAAAGACGGGTGAAATTGGATTGGAAAGGTCCAAGCGTCATTCAACATGTTAAGATTGTGAGCCATGGGATGGAAAGCCAGCAGTGGGGTGCGTCGATGAAAGGCGGTTGCTACGCCCCAGCAGCGTGCGGGAGCACCCAGGGGGTTTGGTGTTTAATTTTGCTCCACCTCATCATCCAACCCACCATAATGGTCAAGCTGGGCCCATTTTTAGTCTAATACAGGGCCAGAATCAAACTTCGAGAAAAAGCCTCCTCCCTCTTTCCAGCGTCTATTGGATTTATTAAACACTGCTCAGACAGCACGCTATCACAACCCAGGGCAAGTGTCCGTGACGCTAAATGCTTACAGTTCTGCTGTTGGAAAGAGCAAGCGCAGTGTGCTCATCAGTTAATACCTGCTTACACACCTCAATAGATCATAGAGAGAATATTATACAAGTAGTCCTCCAAAGTCGAGGCCAAAGTATACCGTGCGCTTAGTCACGGTTCATATAAGCCAACAGAGCTATGCGCTGCCTTCGATCCAGGTCATGCTGACGGCAAATCTCTTTACGAGTCCATGGCCGAGCAGGTGGCATTGTCGCCGATGACTTCAGCTTGGCTTTTCGCTGGCAGGCGTCGATTGAGGGCTGTAGATGGGTGATACGCTTCGGTCCCTGCGAGCCATAGCCTAGACCCTGCTGGCCAAACTTGAGCTGGATGGCAATTGGGTGAACTGACCCTTGGTTGCATTGACCTAAGCCCTGGCCCTCTGTCCACCCAGCCTTGGTCAATAGGCGGTACCCGATGTTACGCTAAACCCAGGCATGCCATGGACCAATGTTAAAGTAGATGTAGTTAGCCGTAGCCTCCCAGTCAATGCTATAACGCAATCCCCACCAGTGAGAGCTACCAAGCCATGGTGCTTTCACCACCCACATGCCGTTTCTTACCTCATTCAGCCTTAGTTGACGGCGTTTGGCGGGAGAGTTGGACTTGGCCACCAGGTGGTGGGTGCTGGTTAGATGCGTCGTCCAGTCCGAGATTTGTACCGTTGTTTGGCAGGTTGTGCAGCGTCTTGTGGCCTTGGAATGTGCTGGCGTCGTGGGGGCAGTAATCACTGGTGGCAGCAAAGTATTGGCTATCATAGCCCGGTAAAATTCCCCACTGGGCAACGACAGCAGCTCGAGGCTTTTGGGGGAAGCAGATGCCTCGACTGGCTGCAGTTGGGTTCCCTGTACGAAATTCATGGTTGTGAGCAAATACCCGTAACGCCAGAAAACCAGAAAGTAAGTAAACAAATGGCAAAAAAAGCACAAGCATGCTCATGTAACAAACAGCAATGAACAACCCCACTTGGGTCAAGAATTTATATTTTTCATGTTATCTGCAACCGGAGCGTCCATGCGGCCGTGCCATTGGCCATGTGAAATGCATGACCTTGCTATCAACTGGCCAGAGGGAGTTTGTCACCACACAACAATTTCTCTATATTGTCTCTTTTTTTAAAGCATTAGCCAACTTCATTGTCATCCCATTCCTTTGTATTATATATGCTCGGTGGCTGCTTACGCCGTTGTGATTGCTTGGCTTTTTTGCCCCGCTTGATACGCCATGGCCACCGCCGAATCCCAGCAGGACCACTACGCGATTCTAGGCGTGACGGCCCAGAGCACCGTCAAAGAGATTACCAAAGCGTACCGCCTCAAGGCCCGGGACTGCCACCCGGACAAAAACCCCAATGATGCGTCGGCGGCCAAACGCTTCCATGCGGTGTCGGTGGCATACGAGGTGCTCACCGACCCCAGCCAGAAACTGACATATGACCAGCGGTTACAGGCCACGGCAGCCCGACGCCAAAGGCACGACGCAATGACTGGCCAGCGTCGCAAAATGAAGGAAGAGCTCGAGCGCGCTGAACGGGAAGCTCGCGACAAACATCAGGCCGCCCAGACAGCAAAAACTAACGCCGCACGCGAAGCAGCTGAAGCTCATCGTCAAGGCCTAGCTCGTCAGCAACACGAAAACGAAGCTGAGGCCCGCAGGCGAGAGCAACAGCGCGCTCGCAAAGTAGCCCAAGAAGCGGTCTTTTCTGTCAATGAACCCAATTGGTTGCACTCACAGTCGCTGGATGGGTCTGTGCAAGAGATCGATCGGTCAATTATTGCCAGCTGGAGCAAAAAGGGTCCGGCATATCATGAGCGGGCTCTCCGCACCTTATTCAAGAGCTTTGGCCCGATCGACCACGTTGTCCTGACGCCCGACCGACCCCGCCGGGCCCTCATCGTGTATCACTCGGTAGTGTCGGCCTATTCGGCAGTGACCAATTCAACCAACCCCGATTTTACTCGCTTTCAGCTCAAGTGGGCCAGTGGGAAGCAGCCCGAGATGATTGCAAGGATAGAAAAAGACGCTCGGCCATTTACTGCCTCCACCAGGCAGCCGATGCCACCGGCCGTTCCATCGGCTGAAGCGAATGAGAGCACCACGCAAGCATCTGAGTCTTGCCCACCGACCCACTCTGCTTCTCCAAGCACCCATCCTGCGCCTGCTCCCACTTTCTCGTCGTTCCCATCGTTTGAGAATTCCTCCGAGCCTTGTGCCCATGCTATTGACCCCAAGGCGTTGCCCTTGGGCGATTACGAAACCTTGACATTTATTAGGCTACGCCAACATGAGCGACAAAGGCTCAACGAGCATATCACGGCCCAGGAAGCTGCACTGGACCAACCCTTGCCCCCAACGCCTGCTGCACCCGTGCCGCACCACGAACCCATATCGAAGCCAAACCCTGCTCCCAAACGGCACCGATATGAGTGAGCTAGGTAGCTTTCGTTATAAAGGTTTTTTGTTTCCCACCGTCCTTTGGTTTTTACGTTATCCATTTCAGGGACGGTAAACCTCCACGAGATCAAGCTCCAAGCACCAATGGCTGACCAAGGTATCCTTGACGTGCATGGCATGTGAGCTCAACTCCCACGTCCTTGCTACGCTGCCATTGGTCTTTGCGGTACTCTTTTTCGTTCTTTTTTTGATGTTCCGACTGGCACTGTGGCCCCAGGGGCTTTGGCATAACCCGGCAGGCTTGCTTGCTCACTGGGGTGGATGCAGTTTTCTCGGCTTGGACCGCCCATAGTGCAAGGGCACCGTTTCCCTAGACCTTATTGGCTGAACCTGGGTGATGCCTTTTGCCATCGATGCATAAAGGCACGTACTTTGTATGCGCATTACTGGGTTGTTGCAGGCTTACGAAGAACGACCGTATCCCTGTTTTTTTACCTTTCTTCTCGCAGCTACGTTGGATTTACCAACCCAAAAGCTGTGCATAACTGACACCAAGAGACCTAGTGTGAACCACGGCCACTCGATGTTCCCAAGGCAACCCCAAGCTGCTATATTTAGTATAGTATTCGCTGAAATAGGATTGGTCAGGTAGCAAGAAAAAAACAAAGGCTCGAGTGCCCAAAAAAGGGATTGAGCAACGCTTGTTGGCGAGGCGTGCTGATGCTGCGCTCTTGCATCTGACCATCAATGCGGTGCCTGGTAGAAAGTCACCCTGTTTCACTGCTACATTAAGCGAGCGATTGTGAAGACCACCGCCTTGCACGGCTGGCCGTTGCTAATTATTATCCGAGTGATCACAGCCAATATGAACGTTTTATTAAACCACTGACAGGCGATACCCACAGTGTAGCAAGGGGGCTGAATTGCTGAAGCTGGAAAGGGAAGGAGAGAGGCTGTTCCGGGGCGATGATAACATGGCCTGGGGCTGGAGCGCTGCGTGGATTGCATGGTGGGAGTGTGCATATCCATTTGCACTACTTTAATTGTAGTATTCAGCGCTCATGGTCGCCAGCCACGGCTGCCAATCAGTTCGCAATGTAGAGATGGGAGCTGTGGCGACATCACCACCACCCTCCTCACGATCCAGGAACCCTGGTTGGCTGTACCAAGATGTCACAGCAATCGTCGGCGGCCATGGCTTGTGAAGTTGTGATGGGACTATGGGCATTGATGCTCCAACAAGGTATATACTTGTGTGTGTGTGTGTGCGTTCCTGGCCTCATGCTTTGTCCGTGTGTCGTGATTGGTGGGTGGCGCCTGTGGACGCGCTATCAG
>JANBQA010000625.1:0-11950 GCA_027576955.1 Dimargaris xerosporica
GCGACTTCGGGCTGCCTATACCAAATTAAAACACCTCGGTGCCCTTCACCATCTGTCGTACACCCTCATCCACCACACATTTGACTTTTTACACCAACGGCCCCGCCTTCGAGCTGGCAAATTAATGCAAACAATTCTTGCCGACTTTCACGACCACGCGCTGGTGCACGTTCCCGCGGTATCTCCTCAGGCGTGGCCAACCGTGCCTCCGTTTACCTCGGGTCAGCTCATCCCATTGTACAACTATCTCTTGGCATTTCTTTTGCGCCACCATCGGTTCCACACGTTTTGTGAGGTGTGGCGGCAAATCCTGATCCATCGACTCGCCCCTGATCACCACACCTACTACCTTTTGCTGATTATGCTACAACAAAGTGGCCACCCTGACCTGGTCCTCAACATCTTTACGCAACTGAGTGCCTACGATCCTTGCAGCCTGGGAGAGTGGGATGACGACGCCATGGCTCATCTGTTAACTGTAGACTGTTTTACGCCTGCTGGCGTGCACACGGTACTGCACTTTACTGCCTCTCAGCCCGCTACAAGCTCTCCCACGCCCGCCATGCTAGCGGTGACCCTTGCCACCTGCTACCAGTATGACCAACTGGCCAGCATCCCTGACTGCATCTCCATGTACATTCCCCACCATCTCCCGAGTTCACCCTGTTGCCACCCTTTTCACGAGCATTTACTGGCCGCCTTGTGTCAGCACGTCGAATCACATTACACTCGCCCACATGATCAAGCCATGTACTTTGATGCGCTAATGGATGCGCTGCAGCTCTACTTACCGCCATCGCTGCACCCAACGGCCGCCACCCGGCAGCTGTGGAAATTCTACCGCTATGAGCTATCTCATACGATATACGATCGGACAATCCCCATTTGCACCACATCACGCTCGGGCGGAAAGTGGCCATCACAGGCACCCCCACAATCCGACACTTTTGCTGCCAATCTGCGGGATCTCTATACTGAAATGCGCCGGCAGCAGGTTGTGCCAAGTCAAACGTTTCTTCGGCAGCTGGTGCCATGGACCTTTCTGGTAGCCGACGGGGCCCTATTTAAAAACGTGATTCAGTTGGTTCACACATTTGGTGTAGGCCTGGATCCATGGCTAACCTACCATTTGCTACAGGTAGGGCGCATCAAACGAGCAGTGGTGTTTATCGACCAAATGGTGCGACAATTGGTATGCCAGTCCCTGACTTGCTTACCACTGACGCAATCAGCGGCGTTGCCCTTGACTCCATACCCGCCACACTCGTTTACTCACACCACTCCTGCTAAAGGGGTGAGTAAAAGCCCACCGGCATCCCTCCCGCGCCAGTTTCCTGATCTGGTGCTAGACCGCGTTCCGTTTAGCATGCAGCAATCGATGCCGGTCTACCACCCGTTGGTAACCAACGCTCGCCTCGAATACCTGCTGTCGACGGCCAAGGTCGAGCAGGCTTGCCAGTACCTGGAACGGCTGGTCCTGGCCGTCGTGACCTGGCAATTTGAGGCCAAAAGCCGTAGCTCTGGTATTGATTTAGCGCGAAACCTCACCACACCCCCGGAATATCTACCGTACAATGCCGAAAGCTTTCTCATATTAATCAAGTACTTTGCCATCAAGCGTCAACTACGGCTCGCCTTGCGCTACCTTGACTGCATGTTGTGCCCACCCGAGTATTTTCTCAGTCGGCTGCACCATCTCAACCAGGACGAAATCACGCTGCCTCGGCCTCGGTCTAAAACGCCGTATTCTTCCCCATGGCATGTGTCACACCTGGATACTAGCCATCCTCAGTATGGCCGTGCGCTCACCGCGTTACTATGGAACCGACTGGAAGGGCAACCACCATTACTCCCAGGGTTTGCCCTGGACTTCAATAGTCAAGCGTCCTATCGGCCCCACATTTGGCCGACCCCAGGCATTCTCGAAACATTGTACGAGCTCGCTGTAGGCACCAATCGCCCTCGGTTGGCCTACCGGGTGCTCAAATTTCACCAGCACCTAAGCCAGCACGCGCAGGGCTTTTGGTCGATTGGTGAGCCCATGCCACTGCCCATGACGACCCAATTGAAATTGCCTCACAGTCCAGCTGAGCATCAGCGGTGGGCAGCGCTGTACAAGGCTTCTCCCTGGTTTGCCGAATTTGTATCTTGGCCATTATCACCGTCGTCGTCGCCTCCAGACCCCACACCGACCGCTCACCCAGGACCGTTGACCATCAAGTACGCCACCAAATTGCTCCATTTGGCGTACCGGTTTTCTCACACACCGCTGCTGTTGGCACTTTGGGATTTGGTCCATGGCAGCTCTTATTCGCCCCACTTTAGCGACCTCTACCGACTGCTGCTGTACTATTTAGGCCAGCGCGGTCACATTCGACCTATGGTGCATACGCTGCGGTTTTTGATGGCCCAGGGCTACACGCTCGACCAGGACACGCTGATTAGCATGTTTGGCGCCGTGTTTCGGCCCACGCTTCAGCATCTCAAACAGCACCGGGTAATTCCAACGACCTTGGATCGATCGACCCACTCCAATTGGACCAAGCCTTTGAGACGCGTAACTGCTTTACTCCAGTTTTTGGAGCAGCTTCACCCGTTGACTTCCTCCGCTTTTACTTTGTCTGCTCGGAGGCAAATTAAGCCATGTCGTAGGCCAATATTGCCTGTTGCTACTTCAACCGGTGGAAGCGAAGCAAGCTCGACAAAAGGTACTCTCAAGTCACCTCGCTACCCCGAGTCGCTGGCCGATTTGGAACAATTGCTTGACCAGTTTATGGCCAAGCTACCGGCACCAGATGATTTAGGGCCTCGCACTTTGCTGGTGAGCCTGTTGGGGATGATGGGTGTCCATGCTCGTTTACTTGCCATTGTGGAACCCCTCTTTACCAGAATGGACGCTGCACCGTTGCCTGTGCCTGATACCTCACCTGGCTGCGACCCGCTCAGCAGCGACAGCCACCAGCCCATGTCACCAATTCCTCTGACCAGTTCAGCCCGTAATGAGCCATACTTTGCAGGGCCACCCAATCCGCCATCTTTGTCTTCATCGACGTCACCACCAGTAACAGGGCCAGCAGATGATTCAATGTTGGATATTGCCTTTTACAATGCTGTACTGGATGCGCTTGCTCTGGCAGGCGATGTGACAGGTGTAGAGTCCGTGTACCGTATGTTCCGCCGCCAACGCTTCAAACCCGATGTTATCACCTACACGACGCTCATCAAGGCCTACTACCATGGCCAATGTCCCGATCGCGCAGTGCAATTCTGGTGGTACGTCTGGGCAATGCCGCACAGCGACACGGTGACCCTCACGCTACTGCGACAGCAATTAGAGGCTCGCCGCCAAGCTATTCCGTTAGCTGATGAGCCAGACTTGGTAACACGGGTAACCCAAACGCTGGACAGCGAACGTGCTCGCGAAGCCTCGTTTGTTTTGTACAATGCCCGGTCATTGACGTGGATGGTCCGGGTATTGGAGTTGCTAGCCCAGCAGCACACACACCACGTTGGCTGGGTCATCCAACAGCTTTGCCGAGGGCAGATAGCAATGGTGATTGAAGATCGAATCAACTACAGTGAACCAGTGCATTCGTCTGGCACCACGACTTCGTCGTCGCTGCCAGCAAACGAGGAGATGCCCGCTGCAACGCCTTGGTCGGTACCGTCTCCATTGACGCGGACTTGGGACACTCTGACAGTGCTGAACGCGTTACACGATACGTTTCATAGTCTAGCAGTGCATGACATGCTCTTGCGCGCTCAACCTCGACCTCAGTTCTTCCATCCCGAATACCCCAAGACTGGGCACTACGATTTTACCCAGAAGGTCGGGTTCCCACTCTTCCACACGTGGGTACAGTGCCTGGTAATGTTGGGCGATTTTAGCGGGTGCGAAGAGGTTGTGGATGTGCATTTGGTTGCTGCCAAACTACCTGCCAAGACTTCAATTTACGACGTGGTTTTGGAACGCCTGGTTCAGCTGGTGCAATGCGAGTGGCAATGGGTGCGGTACGGCGCACGCCTTCACTTGCACTCGCTGGACCGCTCTACTCGAGATATCTACCACCAATTTATCCATCCCCACTCTAACCGCGTTTCGCCATCCGATCACTTGATTGAAGGGTTGCCACACTCGGTGGTGCTTGGCCAAGACGAATGGTATGTAGCCTGGCCGCACCTTTGCCAAGATGTTGAAGTAAAAGAAGGAAGAGGAGGAGCCGCCGACACCGCTGCTGCTGTCTCGAGCGAGGGGAGCTCAGTGTCACCGCCTCCACTGCTTCCGTACCAGGAGCAGGTAGTACTCCGGCACCTGGCACAAACCTGGGACGCCCCCGCAACCGCCAAGACCCCTGCTGGCCCCCAAGTACCTACCAGCTCGGCGCTTGCGGCGATGCTGGATCAATTGCATATCCCTGTTGTACCATATTATTACGTGCGACTCTGGCACCATTGGCATCACAAATCGCTCCACGGTCCCCCATCAGCGCATCGAGACTAGTTTGGTTAAAGAGCGCTGGTTGTATATTGGCAATAAACCTATACATATCACGTCAAGTTTACTACTGGTGAAGCTGAAAGTCACAAAGGAATGGCAGATTTTCTGTCAATACAAAATGTAATAGCTCAGAACAATCCTTGCTGGCTAAGAGTCTGATTAAAGGACAGCTTGGTCTTTGCCATGCCTTGTTGGCAATATCGATGACCGATATTCTTCGATTGTTTTTTCACGGCTATCCCAGCGAGAAAACGCTTTAAGCCTCAAGGTTCTGATCTCTCTACATTATTCAAAGTTCTTTGGCGTTTGTTTATCTTCAAAAGGTAAAAAAGTCATGTGGCACCGATTGTTGGCATCGCTTTGTTGCTAAGCCCTGAGGGATCATAGGAGCCTCCAGTTAAGGGCAATAGGACCTTCATGCGACGCGCCCAACTGGTACCCAGCGGTTTTGGTTGGCAATTTTAAACCAAACTGGCCAGCAGCCACCCAAAGGCTGGCGCAGCTGTGAGCTCTCTGGTATTGTGGTAGTGCACCACCAAGCTACCTCAATCCGAATTTTTTGGGTGCTGAAGCTGGCAGCTGTGATGCACCAGGAACTCGGTTCCGGTGACCGGTGTGGTTCTCAATGAAACGACAACCAGCAGGTAAAAAGAAGGGATTGGCGATTGCCCTAGGTGCAACGCGCCGGTCGATGGCAAAATTGTTCCGACCCAACCCTGGGGTGGCTCACCTTCCTTGGCCATCCCTGTTTAGGCCCTTGAGTGGCACAAAGAGTAGATCATCCCATATCCATTTCCTTTCTCTTTCTCGCTCGGTTGCGCTCGCTGACATCGCCAGCCTCCAGTAAGAGCGTGCGACGAAAGCACGCTACCGAATACATCTGCCTTAGCCGCGCTCTGCTTACCTAGCACCAATCGGTACAGTCTTTTGGCTTGCTCGTGTCCGTCCAAGCTGCGCTATTTCGTGCGTCGTCGCTAAGCCGTGGACCCACAGGCGTGCACTGTCCGCAGCGCTTATTTCCGAGTAACGCCTCGTCGACGCTCTACTTGCTTCACATTCACCTGGAATCCTGTACCACCGTACTTTTTCTCAAGCAAGCCTTTTTTCTCGGCCACTCAGTTTTGTCTCTCGTCTCCAGCGTCGCCAAGTTCTATAAAGCACTGTCCACGCTCCAACCACCCGAGCGCGCTGCACGGCGCCTGGACCTTGCTTGCATTGGCTTATCCTCGACAATCACCAGATCAC
The DNA here is from genome assembly GCA_027576955.1 of Dimargaris xerosporica. Lineage (NCBI taxonomy): Eukaryota > Fungi > Kickxellomycota > Dimargaritomycetes > Dimargaritales > Dimargaritaceae > Dimargaris > Dimargaris xerosporica. The sequence goes on from JANBQA010000625.1 coordinate 5,744, forward strand.
CCTGACGCCTGCACGGCTGGCACCCATTGAGCTGTGCCATTCCCGACCCACTCTCACGGCCTGGGCGCTGAACTCCACGCCTCGGTCTTTTTTTGGCCTCTACCTGTTGAACTTGAACCACTGCTTCTCATCACGCGTCCCAGTGGTTTGAGCCACCAGCAGTGCTTGGACTGGGAAACCGCGCTGGGTTACGGTGTTCACGCGCACCAGCACATTCCAGCCACCAGAAACTGTACCATATCGCACTTGTCGTTGGTGCTTTCAGTGTGGCATTCGACAGCCATGGCGTTTCCATCTCCGGCGCTGACCAACCCCGACCACCTAGACCCGCCTATCGCGGAGCGGGTGCCGCAAATGTGCACATACCACGGGCACTCGTACGTCGACTGCTACCGCTGGCTCCAGGAAGACGACCCCACGGCCAATCCCAAGGTGGCCGCCTACCTGGAGAACGAGAATGTGTATGCCGATGCAGCGCTACAGGCGACCCGCGATTTGCGAAACCAAATATACAACGAGTTTCTCGCATCCTATGGCGCCACGACACAGGCCTCTTCGAGCTCCACCACGACCCGAACGGCATCGCCGTCCATGCTAGACGAGGCGGTCAATACTGTACCCATTCACCGTCCACCCTACATGTATTACTGGAAAATTGTACCAGGCAAGGTTCAGCGCATGTTCTACCGGCGGCGGCATACGCCTACTGATGGCTCTGTTGGTCGGGAAGAGCTGCTCATTGACTTCAACGACCCGATGCATGCCTGCATTACGTTTCATACCGCCGAGGTGAGCCCTGACCACCAATGGGTGGCGTACGTCGTCGACACCGCCAACAATGGCAAGCTATCCCTCTATTTCTACCATATTGCGTCGCGGCAAGTATCACCCCGCGACGTAGTGCACAACGTGACGCCTTCCATTTGCTGGGCCAACGACAGTCAAATGCTCCTCTACTGCACCCCAACGCTACCCAACCGACCAGGGCAGGTGTACCGCCACGCGCTCAACACCTCGATCCATCACGATGCCTTGGTCCTGGAGAACCAGCGTGTGGACCTCACCTTGATGGTTCGCCCAAGTGCCAGCCGCCAGTTTATCTTTCTGGACTTGGTGGAGCCATACCGCAACGAAACGTACTTTGTGCCTGCGGACAACGTCACCAAGGTCAAACCCACCGTGATCCAGCCCTTTGCCCATCGCTTGCGGTACTTTGTGGAGCACCAGGGGCCCAACTGGGTTATCCTTGCCAACCGTACCTTGCACGAACCTCGCATCAATGGTCAAATCTTTTTCTGCCCCGTAAGCACATCAGTATATACCCGAGAGCACTGGATCCCGCTATTACCCTATAATCCATACGCGTTGATCCAAAACATATATCCCTTTGCCAACCATTTGGTGTTGTTTGAGCGCTCCCATGGTAAACCGCAACTGCGCGTGCTCAGCAGCATCAGTCCATCGCCAGAATCACCAGCGGCAACGCTTACGCTGCTCCCATCGTATACACCCAGCTATACCGGAACGGTAGCCAGGACATCGGCCAACTACTGTTTGGGCATCACCGAGGGCGCGTACACCTTGTCCGTTACTTCGGTGGGGCAGAGCTACCACAGCAACTGTTTTCGCTACACGCTGTCGTCCTTTTTGATTCCACCCAAGACGTACGAATACGATTTGGACAACCAGCGGCGACGCCTTATTCATCAAGTAGAGTTGGTCAGCTCGGATGGCTTTGATCCGCATAGCTACTCGCAAGAAAAGCTGTATGCTGATTTGCCGACCGTTCGTGATACTTTTCATCTGCGACCTCCTCGCTACCTTAAAATTCCCGTCTCGCTGGTGTATCGAACCGAATTGCTGCGGCAGGATGGCACCAACCCTGCGCTTATTCTGGTGCATGGTTGCCATGGCGACTCGTACGATCCGAAATTCAAATTGCAGTGGAAATCCCTACTGGATCGCGGGTTCGTCGTGGCTATTGCCCACGTACGCGGTGGTAGCGAGAATAGCCGCACCTGGTACGAAGTGTACGGCAAATTGCTGCAGAAGAAGAGCGGGATCTATGACCTATTAGCCGTGGTCAACCTTCTCACTAAACGGCAATACACGTCGTTTCACAAGACGGCCGTCATGGCTCCGCAGGAAGGAGCTGCTGGCACATTGGTTGCCGCGGCCATGAACCTTAAACCGTACATGTTTCGCGTGGCGGTGTTGCAATCGCCCGCCGTCGACCTGCTCAACGCTCTGATGGCGTCGTCGGCCACGCTGAGCCACGACGTACGCGATGAGTTTGGTGATCCCGCCACCGATACCACGATCTTCAAGTACATTCACAGCTATTCGCCTTACCACCACATTGCTCCGCATATCCGAATGCCCCATGTGCTGGTGTACGCCGATACCAAGGCCAGCAAGGGCCGGTACTGGGAAGCTGCCAAATGGGTCGCCCAGGCCCGTGCCGTTCGTCTCCACAACCCCGAGTTTCATGAGACCGACGACGAAAGGTCTCTGGTACTGGTCACACAATTGAACCCTATTCCTGGCCAAGCATCCAAGTACGCAGCGCTTCAGCAGCTCGCCACGTCGTTTGCCTTTATCATTCACAAGCTCGAGTCCAGCCAACCCGAACCTCGCAACGGCAGTACCCTCTTTGTCAAGCCCAAAAAAGAGGTCCCCAACGGCAGCCGTGAGATTCTGTTTGATCCGCCACGGCCCAGCACCAGTTCCCGATAAGGGCCACGTGGTAAACTAGGACAGGCCAGCGCATAACTCACTGCAATCACCAACCAGGCGTTAGATGCAGCCAGCTTTCTTTTGGAGCAAGCAAGCCTGAAAGGCGGTAGTGTAAATAGTGTATAATTTTATGCCTGTTGCATTGAAACGTTTTAGTCAGTAGAATATAATAGAGCCTTTTATAAACTGCCTAAACCTCCCCCCCATGGCATTGGACCACGACATTTTGTCAGAGCCAGTCATCAAGTTGGTAGCCACTGCCCATTTAACCATCCTTTCCCGTTATTCCAGGAATACAACCCGCATTAATTTGGTATTACCTTAATCTTTTTGTTTTCTAAAGCGCAAACAAATCTTGTGCTGAGAGTAATCCCCTTACAAGGGTGCAGCATTTTGGGGGAGTGCTTTCTTCCGGTATCAGTTGATTCTTGTCCAAGACGCTATTTGATGGATCGGCTCCGTGGCAAATCTTTTTTGATTGGTGTCATTTTATTTCATAAAGTAAAGAACCAAGCGCCAGCATCAGATAGCATCAATCCCATCGTTACACACACACGCGCATCTACGCACCCCACTGCCTTGGCTGAGGTGTGGAGTTTTCAGTAAAGGACTTGTCGTGACACCCTGTGGCTGTGTGGCTCCAGTCAGCTGACTTATTGTGTCACGTTGGCCCTTTAGACGTTGACAGTGTGTCATGGTGCTTCTATTTTTTTTTAGTTTATGATTTCAACGCTAGCTGGGAGTATAGTTTTTGGCAAAGCCTTTAGGTGACCCCAGAGCGCATTCCTTTATTGCGCACTAATGGCTTTGACCGCGCAATCAGGTAACAGAGCGGGCCAGAAGGAAAACAAAAGGAAGAAAACAGACAGAGCGCCCTATTGGCAATGACTTGGTGGTAAAGAAAGAATGCGAGTGGTATAGGGCACAAAACAGCTGCCGGCCAACATCGCGCCGTCTTGTTCGACAAATCCAGAAGGCATTCTCAGTTGAACACTCGCATTGTGCAGTATTCTTGGCTCCGAATTTGCCATGGGTACGCCTGTTTGCCACTTTTCAGTACCCGATGGCCAGAGTGGGCAAGAGTTTATACGGGGCTCAAGAAAGTGGGAGCCTTTATTTTAACCAGCTGTACTGGTGTCGGGTCAAACCGGAGCTGTGGGCAGCTGCATTGATGCAGGCCGTTCCGAGTATGCAATGCTCTGCTGCTATCAGCCAAGGTACTTTTGAACCCTGGGTTCACACGACCCACTCATCGGGTGTGTGCCTTTTGTCGTATTTTTTTGTTTGCTTGAACTGGATCCGCAGTTCCCTGCATCTGGCGCGCAGAAGAATGACTCTACCCACGCGGTGCTTCCCATCCTGTCCTACATTGGTGAAAGCGACGCTGTGCCAGATGAGGTGACTGTAAAACCTTTGGCAGCTCATTACCAGACCTACGCCAAGGAAGTCAGTGTAGGGAAAAAAGGCAGGGCCTGCTCACCCCATCCCAGCTGATAGACAACCAGCAGCGCGCAGCCAATAGCAATAAAAAAAGGCGAGAGTAAATCTGCAGATTTTTACAAGAGAATCTGTTCAGCTTGCAGATTTCCTACGCTTAGGTCGACCTGCACACTCCGTAGCATTGGAGTTGGAGCAAATTCGATGGCAAGCACACACATAAAAGTAAAAGTGTATTAGTTGCGAATTTTTGTGTTTTGACAACAAAGCCACTGCCAAGGCGGCACGCGGCTCAGCGAAATCGTGGGCATCGCCGATGACTGGAAGAACCTATGTCCACGGGTATTGTTTAAAAGCAACGGTACCCTTTGCCTGTCCCACCAGATAATGGGGCTAAGGCCTGAGGACTTTTTTGTTAACGCGGTTTCGGCTGTGCATCCCAGTCACGCAAAAACAAAAAGAGGCACATAAATGGCAAGATTTGCCGCACAACTGCCAAGGAAATACGGCTGGCCTGGAGTGCCAAGTGCTGTTTGTAGCAGTGAAATTGTTTGGCTAGTGGTTTTTGAATGGTGCCTGCTGGCTGGTATGGTACGAGATGTTTACTAGGCGTGTGCGCTCAGCAGGACTGCCATTTTAGTGCTTGGTGTTGTTTGGGCTTGTGCACACCTGCGCACTCAAACCCGCAGGGTTTACCGAAAAGGATATCCTGGTGCGTGGTGCTAGCAGTCGTGATCCTGACAACTTCAATTACCTTTTTATCCTTTACTTTCACGCCTGGCGGGTTTACTTTGGTCGGTCATACCATTATCCGTCGTGCATGGCCTCGGCAACCTGCTGGCATGAAGCCATACGCCTTATCGTATGTTTACCATCTATGGTAAAAGGCCAAGGCCGGCGACTGTTACCGCTGGCGGTGATCCATACCTGAGCCAAGAAGGTACATGGTCGGGCGGAGTCATAAAACCACATTTCCACGCACTTAAAAGGGAGTTACCGATGCTTTGACGCGTGTACTTCAGGCGACCCAGTCTAACTCTTGGAGGAAAAGGCGAAAGCGCATCGTTGCGTAGATTAGACTATAGCGCCCAGTCAATGCACAATCATCTCCATCAAGTAAAACCCATGCTTGCCATTGTCCTTGCTTTCAATACTGAGAACGTGCTTTGCCGACTAAAAAGGAGCACATGGACAATGCATATCTCAATACCCTTACCACAGAGTGTGCCCAGTAATCTCGCCCTGATGAGTTTTCAAGCATGGCTGGTTGGCCTACCCACCTGCCTGTTATTTTCCCCTCTCTATAGAGCTTTCCATGGTGCTCTACAGCTGTATTTTTTCGGTTTAAGCCAGCTTGCCCTGGTTACACCCATTGATCGGCAAAAATGCGCCATCGGGTGGTCTAGTGGAGGGCGCCCTTAATTCGCTGGCCAGATGATGAACGTATAGCAACGGTCCCCTAACTTTGACTCTGATAGCGTCAATGATGGGGTTACACATGGCGTGAGCAGTGAACAGTGGAAGTGTTTAATGCCGACTGCGCCGTTTGTCAGTTCAGGTGGGACAGACCCGATAAGCGTTCGTGCCTGGTGGCAAGAAACGGAGCTGACCATCCTGCAAATGACAAGCGGGCGCTCCCCCTTCCTTGGCCTGTTGTAACCAACTGTCCGAGCCACAGAGGTCTCTGCTGAACCTGGCACGCTTCTCTACGGCAGACATGGTCCCAAGGAGTTCACGCGAGTCGACGCTTTTGCACAGTATCGTAGTGGCGTTATCCTCATCGATACGGGGGTTTCTCTATTTTTTCCATACATTTCTTTCCTGTTTATTCATCGCAACAGCGAGTGTCGTCGTTGGGCCAACTGCAGCGCCTGTGCCACCTTCCCGTTATGGCAGACAATGCTGGCGCTTGATGGAAAAAAACACACCCACGCACACACAAATTATGAATCCAGCAGACCCTTTTTTTCCAGCTCGTGGTTCGGTTAATATAAATACCCCTGGCACACCGCGCTCCCACCAGTCACGGTCAAG
>JANBQA010000626.1:0-11918 GCA_027576955.1 Dimargaris xerosporica
GACACTACGTGACGAACTGACCCACGGCCCAGCGGAAGAATCTATCAACGACCTTTTGTTCGTACTGGAAGTAAGTTATTTTGCCAGCGAAATATTTAAACGCCCATTGATTGTTTATTCAAGTGTCTTAGCTGTAGTTGACCATGGCCCAGCACCTGACTGCGATGAGCAGTGAGCCAATACCCCAACTAACCGGGACCCGTTGCAATCCCCCCCTGGACGTGCTGCCCTCGTTGCTGCTACACCCATGGGTCCCTAGAGCGGTCGAGTGATGGTGGCCACGGCAGGTGTCGGGTACATTGCCCTTGTCGCATCCTCCGAAACCCCTCTCGGCAACGTGCGGATAAAATTGAAATCGCTTCAGGCCCATCTGCAGGAGCCACTCTCTGCCAGCATCAGCACCAACCAGTACTTTTAGACACGACCCTTCAACGCATCTACTTCATATGACGGCATTTATGCCATTGCCCAGTTACTTTTTTCTTATGCCCCTTTTTGTAGTTACTTGCAAGAAACGCATGCCTTGTGTTGCGTTGAAAATTATCAAGTCGCCAACGCGCCTTTTGTTGCACTGTGTGGCGGCTACCGACCACCCAAAGCTATAAACACGATCGGCATGCTGCATGGATCAATCCTAACTATTGGGCTTTGCCACTAGGGGCGTGCAATCGACAGAGGTGTTTTTTTTTCATTTCATGCTACCCCTGGCCTTGGCTGCCTGTTAAAATTGGCGAAAATAATATACCCTAAAAGCGATTTTGTGGCTTGATTCTTCGATTGTATTGTGGGAGGCAGTATCGCTGACAAAGCATCCGGTTCCCCAAGCTCTCAGTAATTGTGGTACGAGGTTTGGCCAGCGGAATCGAATGGCTGCTGTTCTCGAGAAGATGGGGGTAACTGGCCTGTGGCCAATGGCTGGTTCACTTTGTGCCCATCAAAACACAGAGCATAGAAGTGGGGGCGGGAGGGGAAGAGAAGAAAACCAAAACCATCGCACTGAGCCAGCAAGCTGCAGGCGACAGGTCTAAGAATCGACGTATCTTTGGCCAGAACTGATACCCATTGCCAAACAAAACTCAGGTCATGGATGGACTTGCATGAAGTTGCCGACCCTGGCCCTGAACTGATCGCCCTTTAGTCCCACAAAGGTGCGATGGGTATCGCTATTTTCGCTGCGTCGCATGGTGGTAACCAGTGGGCTTTGGCCTGGGCATTGCTGACCAGGAGGCAGTGGTGGCACTGTCGAAGCACTGCAGTCGGTGAGCCACGGACCTTGTATATAAAGGCGTTGGGGTTGCAAAAGGAAACAACTCCAACCTTTTCGTCTTGTTATTGTAATTCTCGCCTTGTCCTTCCCCAGACCTTGCGTTGCACTATTGACCTCGAAGCGTTGTAAGGCCAACGCGTTCCGCCAAACCCAGTGACCCAGAGGTATTGCTGCTTGGCCAGCCATTGCTGTTTTTTCTTTTCTCACTAGGTATTATTCGGCATTCGCCCTATCCTCGTGCACAATGGTTACGTCCGAATGGCAGTTGTACCAGCTGCTCCTGGGCCTGCACCTCTCGATGTCAGTGGCTGTCACGCCGCTCATTCTATGGCTCGGGTCGCCGTATGGCAAGCTGACCGATTCTTTCAAAGGTAACCCGAGTCCCCGTGTATTGCTTTTTCGTTACAGCCGGCACTTTGTGAAGGCGTAACCATTGCTTGCTGCTGAGGAAAAAAAGGTGTCGACGGCGGGCCTGTCCGTAGTGCTGGACACCTGATAGACAACGAGCTGAGGTGGCTCCTGGCTGCTAGGGCGGTGCAGTAAGCAATAGGTGGGCCAACGGGCTCTGGCCCTGGCTGGTTCCAAAACCTGCGTGCATGTACATGCATGCATACATATACACCTCTTTAACCACTGGCCGGTTGGTTATTTGCTATTCTGGCACCACCATGGGCTATAGTGCACTGGTCCCGGGGCAATGTGACCATCAATGGGACGCTGGGCTGGGTGCTCATGGAAACGGTATCATTGGTGGCCTACATGCTCTGCTTTACCCCATGGCTCGATGGGCCTGTTCACCTCAATGCCACGACGCTGCTCTTTGCGACCATGTGGGCGGTGCATTACATTAACCGATCCTGGGTATACCCGCTGCGCAATCCCCATCGGTCCCCCATGCACGTCGGGGTGATGCTCTGCGCCATGTTCTTCAATGCCATCAACGGATACGTGAATGGCCGCTGGGTCTCCCACTTTGGCGAATACCCGGCCGACGCCATCCTCTCAGGGCATGGACTTGCTGGCCTGGCCCTGTTCGTGGTCGGGCTGCTGGGAAACATCCACTCGGACAATATCCTCATGGGCATTCAGCGCTCCAAGCGGCAAAAAGCCCGGTTGGCTACCAAAGACCACGACGCTGCATCCCAGTCGCGCTACGTGATTCCCCGCAACGGCCTGTTTGAATGGGTGTCGTCCCCGCACTACCTGTGCGAGCTGTTGGAATGGTCCGGGTACGCCATAGCCACTCGCAGCACCGCCGCCTGGCTGTTTGTACTCTTTGCCGTGGCCAACTTGGGGCCACGGGCCATTCAGTGCCACCACTGGTATCGGACTCACTTTGCCAGCTACCCACCGGCACGTAAAGCAATTGTGCCCTATCTGCTGTAGCACCCTGGATTCTAGGCATGCCCAATGCTGCTACTATTTTAGGACCAGTGGCAGAGCTACACCCTTCTTTGGATATCATTGTTGCTGTACTTTGTGCTGATCGCCCCAGTTTACCACAATGCTTCAACCTGGTGGAAAATGTTGCCAGAGAACCCGGTTCTACATTAATATAAATAACCCTTTTTTCCGCACCTATGCACGAATGCCCAGTACCAATGCCTAATGCGTTGCACCCGTAGGCATTTCCCCTCTAGTTTCTCCCAAGCGCCTGGCTCATTCACCGGCTAATTGCTGTCCCAGGGACGGTGGGAAAGCACTATGACATCAGCTGATACCGACACTGCGGGTGCACAACCTTACCTGTATTGGGGACAGTTGCTGCATGCCATTCCCACGTTCGCCAGTGCGTTGGCCCACACTACCATCCTCCTGGCAGAAGGGCCTGGTATCGACAGGGGCGGCAGTGCGAGGTAACTGCAACCGTTGACTATTTGTCTCTCGTCACTCCCATATAATGGCTAACCAGCCACCAGACAAGTATCCGGCGCTTTTATTAGCGGTCCTGAAGGCTGCCGTACACCAATAACCGCTACGTCGTGTATTCCTGAATACGGTACTGGTCGAGCACCTAGGTTGGTAAGGTTCAATTACTATCGGTTGGTTGCAAGTGACCATGGGTGCGCCCACCAGCGAAGTTGTCGTCAGTCAGCTATACATCTACCCGGTCAAATCGTGTGCGGGTATTGCAGTATCGCAAGCCCTGGTGACCAAGTATGGGTTCCTACACGACCGGTTCTGGGTAATCACCGACAACGAGTACAAGTTCATTACGCAGCGAGAGGAGAGCCGCTTGGTGCTTATCCAACCACGGATTGTTGATACCGACGAGGCGGCAGCGCTCGGCGAACAGCGACCTTTTCTCGGCCTGGCCATCAAAAATGACCCAACCGTGCCGGAGTTACGGGTGACTCTGTACCCTACCGACCAAGCGTTGCAGAATTTGGAGCAGTGCTCGGTCAAAGTGTGGGCCACGTACGGCAATGGCTACGACCTCGGTGATGATGTGGCAGCTTGGCTATCGGCATTCCTTGGTCGTCCCGTACGCTTGGTTCGTCGTGCCACAACCAATATGCGACCCATGTGCGTCAACACCCCTCTGGCTACCATGGTAGAAGAACCAGCGCAGGTAAGTGGGATTCAATCCTACTCGATCATTTTTTTTCAGATGTTGCTGGATGATGCTACCCTGGCAAACACGAGTAGATTGATGGCAGCACAAGTGGTCTAGAATAACGGACGATGGTGAGCTACTTAGATTAGGTGTCTAACGGATAGTTTTGTGACGAGTGATCGATGTGGTATATATCGGTCTGGGTGCTGAAAATACTACAATAGTCGGCGTACGCGGACGATGCTCCCATGTCAATCGTCTCGGAAGCATCCTTGGCTGATGTGAACACCAAACGCACCCTGCCCGTGGACATTCGCCATTTTCGCCCCAACATCGTGGTCGCCGGCTGCTCGTCGTTTGCCGAAGAGACATGGGCCGAAGTTCTGGTTCAACCAGGCCTCAATCGCGCAGCAGCACCCACGCGTATCTTGGTAACCTCGCGATGCACGCGGTGCCAAATGGTGAACAATAACCCCGACACGGGCATACCGTTAACCGATCAGCCACCATTGAAAACGCTCATGAGCTACCGCCGAGTGGACCCGGGGGCCAAGTACCAAGGTTGCTTTAGTATGAATTGCGTGCCAGTCACACTTGGCCAGACCATGGCCGTGGGCGATACGGTGCAAATTGTCGCCACAGGCAAGCACCACCGTAAAAAGGTTGTGCCACAACAAGCGCCTCCATTGTAGAGTCAGTTACCCAACTTTTATCAGTCACCGTGCTGAACGCCACTCGCTCTCCCTTATCCTAGTGGTCTCCGTGGACCCAGTTCAGGCAGGGGCAAGGGTATAGTGTACTGCAATAAACAGCGCGGTCAGTGATTATATCAGTTGTTCCTCGCTCGCCCAGTTGCGCTCAGCTTGGCTGTCCTTCTGGCATTGCACATTGGCTCCTTTTTTCTTCCTTTTACCCCTCGCCGTCGTTAATTCGCATCCTTCTACCGCTTAAAACCGGGGCTCCATGTAGCACCGTACCTTGGTCATGTCAGTGGATCTCACCGCGTTCTCAGCGTCGCCGTTTGACCTGCAAGAATGGCTCAATGCTACCCTAGCCTCCACGGCTAAGGATAGCTCGAATACGCAACCCCTGAGCTCGGGCCAGTTTACGGCCTTGCAGTCGCAGCTCCAGTTCCTCATCCAAGAGGTTCAATTCAAGCACGACCAAACCACGCAAAGGTTAACCCATGCCATGCCCGCCATCGCCAAGGACCTGGCGACCCTCGACCACCAGACTGCCCAGATTCGGGAGGCACTCGTCCAGTACCGGCAGGATATCTTGAGTCCATCGCTGTCGTTGCCAACGCCAACGCTTGTCAACACCACAGAACCACCTCAAGCCCTCTCCCGGTTGGTTCGTCTGCTGGAACGATGGTCGGCTCTTGACAAGCAGCGCACTATGACGCAAGAATGGCAGCAATGGGACACTTTGCGGGATCAAGTATGTATCTGGGTACAGGGTGGCCAATTGGACCTAGCAGCGCAACGGCTTCACGCTGCGCGCGTTGGGCTGGACGAGGATGACGCCGACCTCTCTGAGCATATTGGCAAGGGCCCACGCACCGATGAATACCTTGCTCGCCCTCAGGATGCCACCGCTGATCTTACAGCATTGCCTCCTGATCTGTCCGATGCCCAACGCGTGTACGTTGAACGGTTCCGCCAAGTGGCAGACCGTCGGAAATTAGTCGCTGAGCTGGTGACAATGACTATTGAGGCCACACGTACACGGTTGCAACAAGAATTGGCGCGGCGTGCCCAGGACATCACTAGTTTGCTCCACCACCATGTCCCTATACCGTCCCAATTAGTCGCTCAAGTCACTTTTGCTCATTCAATTGAACTCACAGCGGCCCAGCCGACCGAGTCAACCGCAGATCCGCAACGGTTTACCGACCTTGGCCGTGTTTTTACGCGCTTGGACCGCTGGGAAGAGTTTGTGGATACGTACTGCCAGGCCATGGCTTCCCCTTTTATCACCAAATGGCAGGCATTTGCCCAGGTTTTGACCGCGGATATGACCTTTTTGACCACACCAGTAGCGCTCGACGCCGTCCATACCTTGTTCGACCAGTATTTCGGTTGTCTGGCCGATTTTGTTCGCACCGAATTGCCGTGGTGCGACCGGGCCTTTACCTCGGCGACGAGTGGCAATATGGTCGAACGGGCCTTGGCGCTTATTGCTCGTCCCATCCAGCAATACATCCAGCATTTAGCGCATGCATTGCTGAAAGCGACCGAGACCGTGCCTGTGCAGTATGATGAAGTAGAAATCCTAATGTCCCATGCGGCTTATGGTTATAGCGTAGTGAGTGGCTTGGTGGGCGGTTTGGAGGCCCTCTTGCAACAGTGCTACCAAACAACGATGGCGTCCAATACTGACACCACTATTGCCCTTACCAACGCAAAGAGCAGTGACCAATTGGTGCATTTGGCTACCAGTTCCGAGTCGTCATCCCCGTCCAACGCCACGAGCCGTCCCAGTTCGGCGCAAAGCGTCACCAGACCCTTGTCACTACTTGCGTTGGTACCTCCGGACCGTTCTTCGAGCGTCCGCCCTTACTATCGTACTTCTACCGGATGGGATGCACTGTTGCTCCAACCGTTTGAACCCATTCAAGAGCGCATTGTGGCGTTGGAGCAAGCGTGCGTGGACCACTTGATAGAGAAACTGGTGGCCTCATGCGCAAAAACAGCAAACACGGTTACCAAGGCGTGCCAAGCAGCCACCGAGCAGGACCCTTTTAACAAGCGGGCCATGAAGCAAATACTTGCCTTTGTGGAAGATCTGGGTCACGCTAGCGAACAGTTGGTTGCCAGTATTCAACCCCGCGGCGACCGCATTCTTCAGCTTACGCATGGGTTGGCCGCCCACTACTACCTGCGCATGTTAGGTGATCGGTTTGCCAACCGGTGGGGCCACCATATCATCGGCTGGGTCCGGCAGTTAGCGCGCGCATGCCGACTGCCATCCATTGCTCAATTCGTGGCTGCCAGCCCTGTGTTTACAAACCTTGCGTCCGCCAAGGCCTTGGAGAAGGCCATGGCAGCGTTGACGTTGGCGCAAACAGATACCGAGTATCAGGCTAATACCATGCCCAGCACTGTTAGCCTATGGAGCCACACCGCCAGCGATCAGCAGATCCAGTTGGGGTTGGCAGTATTACGCTTGTACTGTACTGTGCTGAACTCCTGGGCCCAATTAGAAGGCTCTTGCTTTCAGCAGTATACCTCATATATACCCGAGCTACGCACCATTACCGCGGTGCAGCCGAGCTCTGAGAACGGAGAGACCCCATCGACGCCATGTCAGCTCTCAAGCCCACAATACTACTTGGCCCATTCTGCCCGTAACGACCCATCCCTGCTCACTTTTATACACCAGATCTCGACAGCCTATGAACAGTTCCCGAAAGCAACGTCTTTGCTTGTTGCGCCGTTTTACTCGACAGAGTTACCTGGGTTTCAAGCACTCCACTGGTGCTGTTCGTCGGTTCTGTGGGGAGCGTTCTTTGCCCCGCTGGTTGGTCCCCTTCGCACGTATGCTTCGCTGGCAGAGTGGCAGGGTGAGCAATCGCATACCCATGCTGTTTCTTCAATGAACGTGACCATTCCCACGTTTAGCCTGTCACCGTCGCCCAATACCACACAGATGGGAGAGTACTTGCTATCGCTGCCCCAGCTCTGGGACACGTACCTTTCCGATTCGCATGTGGTGCAGCTGCTGGCGACCATTCCTGATCCTTTTTACACTAGCCTTTTGGCGTGTGATGAGGGTGATGTGCCATTACCGGAACCGACCAGTCACCCGTTAAATGATACCACGGACCCCAGTCCTCCACATATTAGACAACATTGGCTGTGGTGTGCTACCAACGACCTGGAATCCATGGACTTGGGGGATCTTAAGGAGGACGTGCTAACCCAACGTGTAACGTCGCTTACCCAGGGCCTTTTGGTCTTATTGGTGCAGCAGATCCTCGTGCATTTGCGCGGACCGTTGAGCGCACTAGGGCAAGCGCAGCTAGTCACTGACCTCAAGTACGTGGCCAATATCGTCCAAGCTATGGGGGTCGATGCCATTGCTTCGTTTACTTGCATTACCCAAGCAGCTGAAGCCGCCCATCAGGCTTCATCACCCAAAAAGGATACACCAACGCCATCGCAGCAAGATCACGCAGTGGACAGCGAAATCAGGGCCCGATTGGAGACTATTGAGCTGGAAATGTCGCCACAGGGCCCGGATGCCTTGCAACTTTTGCTACCATTTGCTCGGCTATCCAGTGCTACCATAACGCAAGCGGTGCAAGCGCTGTTTAAGCCTTTATCAGCCGATGGAGTCTAGCGGTAACTGGGCACATGTGTGTGGGATACAGCTATGATTGACGGAGCATAGTAGTTAATGGCTTAATAAATGGTATTACTGCTGGCGACGCTGCTAGCCTTGCCTTTTTTGACTTGCGGATCAGTTGTGCGTGCTCAACGATGGTGTGCTTGATACCTTGGCCCTTCCCCACCCTTCCCAAAAGCAGACAGAGTGACCGCATGGCCGGTTGTAGAACCGTCAGGGCCATGTGCTGGATGGGGGAGCTCAAGCATAATTATCCCGCCAGGGCGCACAAGCAGCTTTGGCTTCCGGTACCGTCCAGGTTGCTTAGCGCTCGCTTGCGGTCCCTTGTCGCGCCTGTCTGATCTCACCACACACTCGGCCCTTTTACTTTTCTCGCTGTTTTTATCGAACTGGGCAATTCATTCTGCTCCCTTATTTTTTATTTCAGTCGCCGCATTGTCGTTGCCTAACTCGCCAGCAATACCACGTTTATTCCACCCATGCCCGAACTAGCCATCACTGTGGGCGTAAGCCCGTACCAGCTCGATCGAGAAATTCTGATAAAGCTTGATCAGTGCGATGAATCGGGCCACGACTTTGTGGTGGCGCCCATTAGCAATCCGCTCTTCCGACAAAAGATGACTGACGCAACGACCAAGGGCTTCGAAGACCGCAATCAGCTGATTCAAGCACCGTTTTCCCCGCAGGAGTTGTACCTGCGGACGTCGGACTCGTGCGACCGTTTGGTGGGGCTGACGGCGGAGTGGGTTAATTTGGACGCCGAAGACCCAGCAGAGCGTTTTATGGCTGAAAAGGTATGTCAAGACTATTTCCTTCAAACTCTGACAAAGGGACTCCCAATTGTGTGATTCAACCAACTATAATCGCAATGCCCCTTTGATGGCTGCATAGCAAGATAATATAGCAAAGGGCTCATTGGTTGACGTTGGAAATCTGTACATATACTGCCGGCATTGCGTATGGTGGATGGGCGCTTCTAGGTTTTCGAGAAAGAGCTGCTTTGGGCATCCTACATTGGCATTTCGGCGATTATTGTTCCCAGCCTTGACACGCACTCGGCCCAGTTCACCAACTACGCTCGAATGATCTGCCGTGCATTAAACGATTATGCCTTTCACCAACTGTGGGTGCGAGTACCGCTAGACGACACGGCCCCTGGCGACAAACAACAGGCCTGGAAAAACTGGATGCTCTTGAAACAAATGTGCGATTACTCGTCCAAGCTCCAAATCGGTAAGGTTTGCAGCCGACGTACCGTCACTTAGCTGCCTGTGATTTTAATAGCATTTCTATCGGAGTGCTCAACAGTTAAAACCACAACGCCAATTGTTATACAAGCGGGATTAACCATCCACCCTGTGTTTGCTTTATTTTTCTCTCTCTCTCTCTCTCATTTTCCATCCTTTACTGTACTCCACTCTAACTTACGGTACGATGCCATGGATGTCATGGGCGCGATTAGCCCTGGTGATCAAATCGGAGTTACCCGACCAAGAGTTTACCAGTCAGTGGTTTGCTGAACCCATCAAATGCCTCATCTTACCGACCACGACGTTCACCACCAACCCTAAGGGCTACCCGGTGCTAAGCAAACCGCATCAAAACTTGGTTCGCCGCCTACTCCAGGTACAGAATCACTTTTGCGCTTATTTACAAAAGCTCTTGTTGCTCAATGCTAGCCTTTTCTATTTGTACCAAAATACCGTCAGATGGGACTGTTATATCAAATTATTGCTTGGAGCCCGCTCTGGTATTGCGAATGGCCGATATTTTGTTTAGAATTTTGACATCCAAAGCGTATTATGAATCTAACCCTGGAATAGTGGCTCTACGTTGCAATTGGGTGTTTGTATGGATTAGTTTACGTCCTATGTTGTCATTGAAGAAGCCGAGGGCGAGCTGACCTGTGACACTGGAAACCACCAAAAGTTTTTGCGCTATCTGGCGCAGATGCAAGATGACATGTCAAGTTTGGAAAAATTCGCTGCGGGGTACAAGGACTACCTTCAGTCGCCATTGCAGGTAAGCCGGAGGCTGTATGCTCATGCCATGGCATCCAGCAGGTTGGTTATTTTCAAATCACCTTTAGGGATGACGATCAATCTGCGAATGCAGCCGGCAATTACCTGGTAATTCTGGGGGCCGATTAGCACAAACGCTCACTTTTTGTTCTAATCAGCCAACACTATGGGCTACTTTTCTTTGTCCCTGCTTTCACTTTTTTGGGCGCTACTATCTGTTGTCGCTGGCACTTTTCCGCGACGGTATAGCCACTGATGGACCATTTGGAGTCCGCTACGTACGCAACCTTTGAACAAGACCCCATCAAGTACCAATTGTACGAAAAGGTAGGTGATCTAGAGCTGGAGCGCCAATGGGCTCAGGAGCCCATCGATTAAAAGACAAATACTGTCACGAGCGACTGAGATCAAATGAATTACTATCCTGTTGCAAGGGTGCTGATGTTAAGGCATGCTTATATTTTGCCCCACACTCTGCCTGAAATGATCCACGGCTTAGGCTATTTATCAAGCACTTTTGGACCGCGTCCCAGCGCACAACGAACAGCCATAGTAAGTCCATTCCAGCAGGTAGTGTGGGTCACGCCATTATCATGCGATCACAACGGACCCAGCAGCATGACGATTCCCTATGCTTGCAGCTTGACAATTATTTAAGGCTAACCTCATTATTCTTACCGGAAATGAACAATAATACATCTACTTCCCTGTAGCGTAATATTCGTTGTTGGGGCTGGCCGAGGGCCGCTCGTTGATCGAAGCCTTAACGCGGCCAAGTTGGCCTGTCGTAAAGTAAAAGTATACGCACTCGAAAAGAATCCCAACGCCTACGTTACCCTGCAACGCAAGATGGAGAGCGTGTGGAAGGATGATGTGACGGTGTTTTTTGGTGACATGCGGTTTTGGCAGCCCCCGGAAAAGGTACCTTTCTGCATGCTGGGTCAAGCCCTGACGCCCATCGTCTTGAGCGGCTTCGTCAGAAAATGAACGTACTGTGTGACACGTCAACAACTGCTTCATAATTTGCTCACGACAAAGAATTTGGGTGTTTGTTCACTTTTGCGGTGGTTCAGGCTGATATTTTGGTGTCTGAGCTGCTAGGCTCGTTTGGCGACAATGAGTTATCGCCCGAGTGTCTGGATGGTGCCCAACGACTCTTAAAAGGTATCACGGTGGGTTTGGCCAAAAACTACCTGAAGTTTTTTGGAACACGGCTTTCACGCTACGATTTGTCATGAGATACATAGATAGCTCAACACTGGATTTTCTGATAATAACACCCTTTGCTGGGGTACGATTTGGAAATGGCCTTGGTTGATGGCGTAACGCGACTGAACAACAGACAACGGAATTTCGATTCCTTCGTCCTACAGTAGCTACCTGGCTCCGCTATCGTCCACGAAGCTGTACAACCAGGTCACCGCGCTCAATGGCCCTGCCCATTTCGAAACGCCGTTTGTGGTGCTGTTTGACGCGGTGGACACCTTGGCCACTCCCCAAAAGGTCTGGGATTTTGTCCATCCCAACCCACAGCTCCCCACTGACGCGCTATCAGGTACGTCGGCCGCCCATTGGCGGGTTTTGTTTTTGGCATAATCAGGCCTACTTGACCCTTTTTTGCCTTTCCCACGGTGCGTCAACAAAGAGATGGATGTAAATGCCCTATAGCAACGCTTTTATTGTTCTCTGGGCTCTTGCCACCAATTTATTAACACTGCTGGTT
>JANBQA010000627.1:0-11855 GCA_027576955.1 Dimargaris xerosporica
GAATGCGCCATGGAAGGTGTGCAAGCACAACACACTGAACTGGAAACCAAGGTAATGGGCGAATGACTCGCATGCTTTCTCGTATAGCTATCAGAATAATGTGGAATGGCAGTGTCTAAAGAATACTGCCTAATGTTTTTCTGCATCTTGCGTAGACACGTCGATGAATGAACGATGATAGGTGCAAGAAAAATTGGAACAATCAGTCGATGCCGAAGCCCAAGAGAGGCTAACTCAGCGCTACCATGCGCAAATTGAAGCAGCGCACCAACGATTGGTCGAAGAGGAGGATGCACTAGCGGCCCTAGCAGAGGAGATTGCACTAAAGGTAAGTCTAGTACTCTGGGATGCTTACGCAGAATTTTTTAGCGAAATTTGTCCTTGACAGCGGCACATGTATAATATGACCAGCAACTGCAGGGACTTGCGACTGGCGTAAACTAAACTTAGCCTTTACGTTGGCTTTTCACTATATCTGGCTGTTCACTCCGATGGACTCTTTTATAACCCAATTTCCGCGCGTATTGGTAGCAAAAGGCTCTGATGCTGGACACAGACCCGAGCGACTTAGTTGAGCAATCACAGCAGGTAAATGTGGATGCCAGCTACCAGGATTGCACTATCGGAGAGTAGGTTTGCACGCTACCTCCTTGACCACCCCTGGGAGCAATCAGAGTATAGGTATCATCTTATTGATGCCAGTATTTCAACTGCTGTCTGCCTATGGGGCAACGGGCCATCCCTAGACAGAAGACCCGACGCAGCAAGCTGTGGATGGCTTGGAAAGGCAACTAAAAACCTTGGATGCAGAAATCGACCACGCACAGCGCCAAAGTGAAACACCCACTGCGGACCACGATGACCTTGCTGAGCCATATGGCGCTAGCATCGCAGGTAAGTTGTTTGATGGTATCTAACTAGGTACCACCATGCAAAGTATACAACCAGATCTGATCGGCGTAATGATCATGAACTTTTGTCTCGGTCAAACTTAACGGAATTAGTACCGCAGTTGGATCTAGCCGGTGGACACCAGCACTGCTAAGTATAATCCAATCGCATTATGACACCTATGCTGATATGCTGTCTACTCTTGTTTTCTTTGTCATGCTCATTTTTCTGGATCATCAGAGCTAACGGCCTGTCTGCCCACCCTGGTATCCCAGCTAGCCCTATTAAATGGCAATGCCAATGCAGTTCGTGGAGGTAAGCAAGGGCTAAAATGATATCCTAGACCAATGTATATTACCAGCTGATTGCAGCGCCGTTTGGCCTGACATTGTGACCAATGTATCTGTGCCAATGACCACCGATGGGCTGATATGACTAGTGGTCACTTCAATATGTCATGCTTATGATTGGCGCATCTTTCTATCGTTAGTGGCAACGACCTTGGACACACTGGCCGTGCAAATACCAGAGCTGAAAAATCAGGCAAGTTACGGCGAACCAGTTTGGAAAGGAGTCATGGCGCTAATGTTATGGGCCAACTATAGCTATGCACTTGACCAGATTTTTTTCCAAAAAAAAAAACTTTTGCTTCTAATCATGGTGAGCAGCGCGTTTAGGTACAAACCTTGGTTGATTGTTGTCATATTAATGTTTATCAACATTCCCACAAGTGACTGTTTTGGTTCAGCAGATGGAGAGTCGGCTGTGGCCCTGCATGCAAGAAACACAACGCCAGGGATTGGAAAGACTTGCGGAACTGTTTAAAACCTGTTTTCCAACGCTGGAGCCCTTTATGACGGACATTCTCCACATCCTTTTGGCCACGGAGGGTAAAGAAGTGGTCGTGAAGACGTTGGCTGAGGTAAGCACTAGTTCTAGCTACCCTACAACCACCCCAATTGACGATTACACTGGCGGTAATTTTGGTGGCAGCGAGTAGTTGGCTAGAGAGCGGATGGCAATAGTACGCACTTAACCATCCCTGGGAGTCGGCGAACACCTTATCTACACTGGATTGTACTCACTCCATACTCGCAAATTGACTCTGTGGTACAAGCTTTAAAAAATTATAGAAATACACGACCCCGCACGATCAACGCCAGCTGCTCACCCAGGCCATCACCACGTTATGTTCTCTAGGCCTGGCTGAAACAGCTGTGGAGGTTAGCCAGGGTACGCCCACTAATGGTGAACTGCTGCTACGCATTCGGCTGGAAACCGACCAAGATTAACATTTAGAGCTAACCCAAATCTGCTTGGCGGCTGAGATACATTCAGTGTCAAATATGGTTGTTCGTTATGGCAGCGGAAACAATCAACGGCTGCATCAAGCAATGTTTGGGCTTTGACTGCAAGTCGTATTCAATTTTGGGAACGCGCACCAGCTGCGTATTCGTTGAACAACCGTCATAAATCAAAACATGTTTATAATTTGGGAACATTCTCAAAACAAAACAACAGCCTGCGCCCTACTGAAGCCCTATTGGCCCGGCTATGTTGTGATTTACTGCTGTAGAGTGAAGGGAAAAACAAAGGGTTTGGATCTCTAACATTCAACATTGCGTCCACAGCCAAGTGCAGTCTTTGACAGCATTGTTGCCTGATTGTTTTCAATAATCGGCAACGCGATAAAGTGCTACTGAACAAAGATTTGGCACAGGTTGCTCCATGGATTGGTGTTGATTTCACTGAGCATCCCCATCGAAAAATCCAGCTCTGACTCTGCCCATATGACTCTAGCAATCTTTCGGCAGTACTGTGGACAGCCGGTGTTTACGCGTTGTGAGCAAAATGCACTTGGTTTTACTCGTGGGGTGAATCTCAAACAAAAAACTAAACACTGCAGCAACCTGCCATTAGTGCGCAGCATAGCAAGTTTGTACAAGCGTTGGCCATTTCAGAAAAGCTGATAAGAGCCCATCAGAAATGATATTACCAACTTGATGTGCCATAAGTTATTATGCTTGTGTGCCATGCCAATGGCCCCAAGTAGTTCGTCGCTCAGCCCGATCACAGCCGTACCACCAGCTCTAGGTGACATAGTGTGCTTTTAATATGTGAAGAGCTATTGATCATTGAATGGCTATTATAAAATCATTTAGCCTGGTGCAACGCTACACGCAGCGGCGGAGGATAGGGCCGATCTGCAGCTGTAAGTGTATTCCACGAACATACTTGACTCCAACCCATGATTGCCTATGTCTTTGTTAGCGAGCAGAGAAAACTAAAGGGAGGCATGCTTGCACTGCTAGCAGGAACTGCCTTTAGCGTATTATAGGAAATTGTGAGAGCCAGTGTAGCAGTCAAACAACAGCTTAGCGTGTAGTCTAATTTACTAGACTGGTCATATCTTAGTATTGAGGGGGCGGCATTCACTGTCTAGGCATCAACGAATGGGTACATTAATGGGATTTCATGGCGGCTGCCTGCATATCCAACAGACGGTTGGTAAACACTATTGTTAAATTAATTGGCGTTCTTTTATATAATGATGGCGGGCAGTGCCAAAGATCTTTGCATCACGATTAGTATGTCTGTCATTCGTTGCGGTCATTGGTGTGATTCCTGGGATGGTTAGAGTGCAATGGACCAATCAACAAGCGGCGGCTGTATTACCAAGACCGTTGAGGGCACAGTAGCACCCTGGTCGACACCCCACAGCTGTATGCCACGACCAGTGGTGCAGCCCAAAGCTATGGGAAAAGGATCAAGGTAGTGCAACGCTATGGTCTGCTTCTTCACAGGCGCAACGATGAATGGGTGTTTTTTTGTGTGTGGTGAGAAGGAGAGACGAGGAGAGGGCGAGTCCATAAGCGCTGAATTGGCTATCGGCGTTATTTCCCCAAAGTCACCAGTGGCGCCATACACAGGTCTCGTTTAACAGCCAGCCTTGTCGAGCAGGGCTGCCCTTCTGCTCATATCTAAAATACCTTTTCACCACGAATCAGCTAGGAGTCTGTGAGGTGCCTTTGCTTGAGTTTCCCGACTGGCCGCTGCGCACACCTGCCTTCTTTCTGCCAAAACACGTTCCCATCGCTCGCCTCCTGGAAGTGGCCAATCAGCGGCGCCTATTACATGGATTCACCGGATTAGCTGCCGTTTATAATTGATCGACAGCCTCAGGTCCACCCATTCATGGCCTGTGGCAACCAGGCTGTGTCAAGCGATGTTTGGGGCACCTTGAGGCAGGAGAAAGAAGTATCTTGCCCAGTAACCATGCTGCTATTCCTTGGGCCACTGGGTTCTTCCACATAATTTTACTGCTGTGGGAATACCGGTCCTAACAAAAGGCAGTTATGATGTGTCAAGCATGTATTCAATTTCCACCTTCTGCACACTTTAGCGTACGCCACCTGCGCCCAATTGTAACTTGAGCATTTTCTGGACCTTGTGCTGTATGAGAGGACGTTTCCGGCAATGCCAAGGGTCAACAGACTCTGCCTCATTCGGCAGCACATTTGGTAAGGTCGCCGTTCAAGTAGCCTCTAGGCATGGGCGGTTGGACAAAGGCCGCATTGTTGGTCCTTCAAACACTGCACTGGGTTGTAACGCTTTGATCAGTGAGTGCGAAACAAAAGCCATAAAGACTAAACACGTCTTTGGCGCTGTTCCAATGCACATCAGTTTTTCGGAGCGGAGGGCCTAGGCCGGCACTTGCACGCGCGCATGTAGCCAGAGGCCCCCAACTACTGGTGTTTAATGAACTTCCTTTAAGGACCGGTGGGCGGAAGGCATCGCATGGGAGAAACCAAGGACGATACCACTGGCTAGTGATCTCTTCACGATCCCCACACCTTCACAGTCCTTCTGCCCAAAAGGTGTGATCGGCGCGAGTAAAACCGACAAGGCCCAAAGCCCCCATCCCGGCGAATGAACGACCAGGAAAAAAAACACCCGCCCGACAACGGTCCAGCTCGTCAAAAAAAAGGTTCCACCGCCGCCTTTCATGCAGTGGGGGAGCACAGCACAAAGACCGCCGCTGGTGCCTGATTGCTTGCCTGCCTGGCCCGTGGGGCTCCATATAAAGTCTGGCGCGTGGCCCTGTCCCTCGGCGTTTGTGCACCAGTATTCTTTAGCTGACAGGTTGGTGTAACTCGCTACGAGTCCACGCGTCCATTTGTTGCTGCGCACGCAGGCCGTGTAGTAGACCGCCGCCTTGGTTGCTTGTTTTTTTCCTCTCTCTTTTGCAAATATTTATCCACTCGGTCGTCCCAAGTGCTAAAGCTAGCTCTTTTAGCATCGCTCTCAAGTATAGCCACCTTAATTGTTGCCGTTGACCTGACGCCTGCAAGAAAAGCTTTGTGCCCGGCGCACCGAGCTGTGTTCTGACCGTATCACGCCGTAATACAACAAAAGCCATTAGGTAAGCGCGTGCGTCCAGAAGCAATACGGAACAGTAGTGGCGGCAGTATGGGGCCGATGAAGCAGGCTTACTCTTTTGATAAAGTAGCTGCGCTGATGAAAAGTGCGCTGGCACCACCTTTTGTTAGTGGTACCGGTCCGGTAGACGCAGGAGGCATATTCCCACTTTAACTGATCTGCATGGCGCTTCTCCTTGTGATGGGTTATCATGTTCATTGGACCGGTTTTATGGCAGGTTTGGTTTTTCCCTCTTTAGCACAGTCGCTCGGACTTGAGAGTTGGCCTCGTTCCTGCGCCTGTCTGTTCGCGTTTAAGCTCCGCGTCCTCTGCACTGCATCAATATTTATCTCCCACCTTCACTGGCATCTCCTGCATCACAGTTCCCGGAACGTATTTTGGCCTGGCCAGTGCCAGTCATAGGGCCTGCTTTCTTTCTCGCTCCACGCCAATTCAAACCCACTACCTTGCCTAAGCGTAGCTCTCTTCTACCACTCTCACCCGGCTTCACCTTGGCGGTAATTGCCATCAATAGCAATATTTTGTTTATTTTCGTTTAATCCCACCAAGCATGGCATCGCTGGCTCGGATAGGCACGGCCCTGTTGGCGTCGTACGGCACGCTGGCCTGGGCGATAAGTGGGTCCCAAGTCATTACCCCTCACAATTACGTGATTCTCGGGGCAGATGCGCTGGTCAACAACCCTCCCAGCTGCGGCTACCCTTACGCGTCAATGGACATTACCCGCATTACTGCGGTGCAAGCCATGGACAAGAGCTCAGGTTGCGGCAAGTGCTTAAAGGTGGTCAACAGCGAGGATGAATCCAAGTGGGCCTATGTATTAGCTGTGGACACGGGCGGCAAGGGCCTCGACGTCAGCACCGTGATTTACAAAGAAATCTTTGGTCAGGACACCGATCCTGCCCCTGCCAGTTGGTCTACCGTCGACGACAAACATTGCGCCGACATTTGGCTCGATGGTTCGTCCAGTAAGGACGGCGGCAGCAATGCTTCCGGAGCACCCACATCTAGCCCCGTTGCCGCAGCGCCTATGGCTACGGCTAGCAGTCCAGCGACGGGTGATTCGACAACAAATACCGATGCTTCTGGCAGTGAAGATGACTACTCGCCAGCGGCTGTGTTTGGCGGCTCAAACTCCAAATCCCCCAGTTACTTGCCCAGCCCACCATCTGTACCCACTGCCCAATCAACCATTACAGCCCCCACTGCAGGAAGCGGCGCCAGCCAGGTTTTCCCAAAACAGGCCACCATGGAGGATATCAACAACTCTGCCAATGGAGCCAGCGCTACCTGGTCACGGTCCTGGACCTATGGGCCCTGGCTGGTGGTTGCCTTGCCCTTGGTTTTGCCCTGGATATAGTTGGGCTAGAGCGACAGAGCAACATTTTTCAACCATGCATCGGACCCTGTCAGACCCCTTCCCTCTGCCATCCTTCGCGCCTCGTTGTATCGCTTGGTCAACGCAGTCACTTGCTGCACGCCACCCTCACCTTTTATGCATTCGCATGGCAACACACTGCTGCCAAACTTGCTTGTACATGATTTTTGTTGACTTTTCATTTGTTTTGGTGTATTTTGAGCTGATGGCTGTCATAGAGAAAAGTTTCTTTTTGTTTATATTACCCTGTATCCGCCCCCTCAAATCAATAAACTGAATGGCGCTTACTCTCATATACTGGACTCTTGTAGGATGCTTTGTTGCCCACCTTCGAGAGCGATTAGTCCAACGAATGTTGGAATACGGCCTGGCAGATGCACGTTACCAATGCTTGCTTAAAGTGTCGGAGTGTGAAATTGGTTAAGGGCTGAAAGAAGAAACCATCAGGGGAACCAGGTGACTGAGCAACCCTTGTGGGTGCAGCGTATTTCGTGATCCATCACTCTCCAGGTCAGGGCGTGGTTGCGAATGGTAAAGTCGCTTGTTGCTTGTGTTGACTCTCTAGGCGCTGACTCTGCTGTTAGTTCTGCATTTATTCTTTATTTACCTTTTTTTAAAACAACCGTGTCATAGGGGCGTATTGTACTTGAGGCATTCATAGCACCAGCGGTACCCTGTATTATCACCCAACCACGTTGTACACGCAGGCCTACAGCCAGGATGATTCTAAGCACCATCTGGTGGCTGTACTCGCTGCTGGGAGCGCTCTCGGCATGTACCTACTTTGCCCTCATGTACTTCCCACCCAAGCTGACCTCGTCGCTGATTCCTGTGAATCCCAAGGCTACACCGCTAGCGTCTGACACGGAGACCGATACCGACACGATTGCCAGTGCTGGCGCAAGCACCGCGGTGGCCGGTGCATCAACCGTTGCAACCTCGGCAACTGCCCGCAAGGGCAAGGGTCAAGACCTAACCCCGACCCAGGCGTCTGCCAGCGCTTTAGCGTCCACACCCTCCACGTTACGACGTGCGCTACTGGTGATTGCTCACCCCGACGACGAATGCATGTTCTTTGGGCCCCTGCTGACCAGTTTGCGCCAGTGGAAGAGTTCTGACCCGGACGACCCAAACCCTACTGTGGAAGTCCACGTACTGTGCCTCTCCGCCGGTAACTATGACAAAAAGGGCGATGTTCGCAAGCTCGAGCTGATTCGCAGCTGCCAAACCCTGGGAATCGATAAGAAGAACATTGTTATTGTCGACCATGTGTAAGTGGCTGTTCCATTCTCTCCATTTTTAACCTAATTATCTGATAGATCGATTGGGAGGTTGTTCGTTAATGATCGGGTTTACCATGTTCTGTTGGCTTTATTACGTGGCTCTTTCAAGCCAGCCACGCATTGAGCAGGCGGTTCTAACTGATTGATTGTCTATTAGCTGGAAATGGGGTCACTGCGTCATACTGGTGCTTAGCGCCCTTCCTGACGACCCCAATCGCGTGTGGGACATCCGTACCGTGGCGCAAATTGTGGAGAAATGTGTGCTTGACCGTGGTATTGGCTCCATCTTTACATTCGATTCACGCGGCGTTTCCGGTCATATGAATCACATCGCCACCTACTTAGGCGTCCAGTAAGTCATGACACCTATAGCAGAGCATTGATGGTTATCCAAAGTGTGGCTCCAGGGGTTGAATGGCTAGGTGTTGCTTATTCTTGACCGATGCGCTGGGACAGCCCTAGCTGACTAACCAACCTTTGGCCCTTGATATATACCTGACATTTCGGTTGGTCAAATTCACTAGGCACATGCTTGGCTTTTCCAAGCCCATTCGAGCTCTCAAAATTCCTGCGTACCGCTTGCTCTCGGTCTCGATCACTCGCAAATACATTTCCATCTTTGATTCCATGTTCTCACTCTCGATTGCCAACCAGTCGCAGTTGGCCACCATTGGTATTGCCTCGTCCCCCGATTACTTGCTGTTTATCTCCAACTGGCGCCATATCCATGCAGCCCGCCAGGCCATGTTCAAGCATGAAAGTCAGCTGGTGTGGTTCCGTTACTTGTACATATTCTTCTCGCGCTATATGGCGATTAATACGTTTGAGCGCATGTAAACCCGATGCCTAGATAGTGGCTCCGCCCTCTCGTTCTCGTCATTCGGAACTGCGCTGGCTGTGCTTGGGACTCGTCATATGAGCTGCAAGTGGGGTTGGTGATAATATTACATTTCGAGGATCTATACAGCGAAAAAAATAATACTCCTGTACCCCCCCTGCACCTGATCCCATGGCTGATTCCAGTTTATTTCAAATCTAAATAGCCAAGAAGACCTGAGTCGGCTGCTGTTGAATATAAAAAATAAATCGAGCACTTTTTTCTCTCACAGTTTAGGTTGGCCCTGGTCATCGTGCAGTGCTGTGACTAACTTGTATCCGATGATACAATACGTTATACCAGACACCGCGTAAATAGTAGTCTTGAGGCATGTCGCTGTGCGATCACTCGGGGTTTTCTTCGCTGGGTTCACGGCGCACTCGACCTCTGGGTTTGTAGGCTGAGTCTTTACCAAAAGGTGTTGATTGCGATCCTGGGGACTCTGGGATTGACAGAATCTTTGGTGCAGTTCATGGGCGCTGACTTGCTGACATTCCGTATCATCAATGTCGCTGTCGGTGTCATAATCGCTCTCAGTCTCGCTCTCCGGTCGGTGCTTACCAATGAAAAAAATCTTTCGGCGTGGACGTAAAGCTGGTTTCGCTTGACGTTCAGATGCCGTATCAATGCCTTCTTTCAAAAGAGCACAGGGATCTCCAGCTGTGATATCATACTCGCTACCAAAATTAGGCGTCGAGGAGAGTGTCGGGTTGGGCTCTGTCTCTTGGTC
Source organism: Dimargaris xerosporica (assembly GCA_027576955.1). Lineage (NCBI taxonomy): Eukaryota > Fungi > Kickxellomycota > Dimargaritomycetes > Dimargaritales > Dimargaritaceae > Dimargaris > Dimargaris xerosporica. The sequence goes on from JANBQA010000627.1 coordinate 9,600, forward strand.
CCCTTGTACTATCTGGCTGGCTTGGGGCTCTGACGATACATAGCCAGGAAACCCCACTGCTAGCGCCAAGATACCCAAAAACAATAGCCTCATAGAGAAAGTAGCAGACCAACGAATCAATGGCGCTAATGGAAGAAGGAGCGTATGCCAATACGATGTGTTGATAAGTTAGCAGATGTAGAGCTGATATTAATCCTATTCACCGGCCCAGGGTGGGCCTTTTATAGGCAAACAATTGCCCTTGGTCCAAGGCGAAAAGGCTACGAGCCCCCCGCACGAGTTGTAAGCTAGCCACTTAACGTGTTGTTGTTGCCCTTTGGTAAGTTTTCTAAGAGATATTTGGAAGCCGTGGTAGCTGTAAATGGCACAGGTGCTACCATTATTTTAGTGCTACAGGTCTGCTCTCATACACGTTAGCAGTGCTTGGATCGGCCGTACTCATGGCATATCCAGCGAGCAAAGCAGGCACACCACTTTGGATGCACACGAGTAAAAGGGGCAGGGATGGGGATGGGGCTTTACAAGCGTTGCGCCATAGTACGATAAAAGGGAGCAAAGAGCAAGAGAAGCCTGGCCGTTTGTGGCTGTGGCCATGGGAGTTCATCTCTGTCATACAATATGGCCATTAAGCAAGTGCATGCTCGTCTAATGGCGCTAATGTCGTAGCACGTTGGCACCTATACATGTCTGTTTTTAGACATGCTAACAGTACCTGTCCTACGCTGACCCTTGCCCTTTTTCCGTTTCCGTGGCTATAGCTGAAGCAATGCAATGGCTGTTTGGATGTCTATATAGCTATGACCAGGCGGACCCACGACCACGCCTTTGCCTTCTTGGCCCTGTTTTGTGCCACGCTCAAGGAGGTCATAGGATCGGTGGTAACAGCAGGTAAAGATGTACCTTGTGGAATCCTGGCTTCAGTTTATTCTTCTCTAAATATAGGAAGGGAGAAGGACGGTCTTTGCATGTGGTGTCGTTCATTTTTGCCACACAGCTGTGGGCAACGGGCCAACGCCCGAAGCCAGTGTCTCATTATGCCTCGGTGAGCGTGGCGGATCTATGCCCAATGTTTGCACCCGCTTGCTAACAAAACATAAAAGGGTGTAGATAGGTGGGTGGAGAAAAAGAGAAGCATCGGTGCATGGGATTTGATACTACAGGACCCAAACTCAACGCTAGACGGCCCTCGGTTCGTACAATGCACGTGCAATCCTGCATGGTGGCTCAGGGCATCAGCTACCACAGGGTACTCTGCTCAATAGACCCCAGGAATAATGCGGTACCGAACGATGGAGCAGTACCGATTCCAATCCTTCTTGTACTTTGTGCGGCACTTGTGGTCATCCCGGCGCTCCCGATGCACCAAAAGTACGGCAAAGTACATTACGTAAAAGTATGGAATAGGTGTGTCAAAACCTGTGGTCAAGCACCACGACAGGCCAAACAGCCAATCGCCCAGGTAGTTGATATGGCGAGCCAAGCCCCACCACCCGCTGATCAGCAACTTGCTACCAGACTCGGTTTCAATGTACTTGAGATCCTTGACTCGAGGGTCGCGTGGATTGGTTCGAAAGATGTTCTTTTGGCTGTTGGACAGGCGAAAGATCAAGAACCCCACGACGGCCACGGCCAGAACGATACCAGAGATCACCGGTCCCAGGGTAGTTGGATGAAACGACAGGTAACGTGCCTGCAACGAAAATGTAAACGGAACCCACACCAGGTCGCCAAAGCTAAGCATCCACCCAAACCCATCGGTGGTCACATCCATGGTGGTTAGAACCGAGGTCTCAAAGATCAGGGTGTCAAAGATGTAAACACCTTGTAGCAGAAAGATTAAAATCATCGAGTCCGTGATGCCTCCGTCCAAAGTTTGGGCCTGTTTGATGAGGAACGCAAAGTTGAGGACAAACCATCCCAATATACCCGGCCGTAGCTCGTTGAACACCTTGAGATCCAACGACCCCAGGCGTGGGTTGAGTTCTCGGCCAATGAAGAAGTCATACACGGGGTTGCCAGAGTTGCCGCCAAGTGCCAAGAGCACCTCTTGGTTGGGTGAAGCGCGCCGAAACGAGCGCACGTACACAAACACCGCTTGCAACGTGGAAAATAGGGTGGCAGACGTCAGCCAGCACACGTAATTATCACTGATAAACAAGAATAAGCGGTGGCCGCCGTAAAACTGGTACACGGCAAACATGGCCCCACAGGTGACCAGCAGCGATCGGAACCCATTAATTTTGTACGATAAGCGCT
>JANBQA010000628.1:0-11855 GCA_027576955.1 Dimargaris xerosporica
TGCCGGATATTGCCAGTATGCGCAGCAAAGCTCACCACGGGAAGCTGGCTTGTCGGGGAGCCCGTAAAAGAGGTCGGAGGCGCCGCTGGTTGTGAAGAATGGGCACTCTCCCATTCGGCTATGCGCTGCCGCAAATCCCATAGTAACACTTGGCCATCGGATGTACCGCACCCTACAACGAACGGGTTGGCCCAGGCCACGCAATGGTGAGTGCGTATGGGATGGACAACATCAAGTAATAATGGCGGAAGTTGAATGCACACCGGGTAATGCGGGGAAAAGTTCGGCCGGTCGCCACCACCCTCATGATCGTCGTCGTCGTGGCTAGCAGTGCTCTTTGTTTTTGATGGCGGTGAGGCATTAGCCGATGGCGTGACCGAGGGAAGAAAGTCTGGGTCAGGCACGGGAAAAACCGCCAGGCGACCATCGCCAAATGTGACTGCCAGTATACCCAAAGAAGGTATATGATCGCTCGCTAATTTGACTTCGTTGCCCACCTGCATGCTGCACTGATCAAGGAGATCCGCTGACGCACGTGGGAACAGGATGGGCGCCCATTTCAGGTCCATAACAGACCCAAACTGATGCACCATGGTCAGGACCACCTGCGGTAAGGCCACTTGCGTCTCTGTCGCGCATCCCACGCTGCCAGGTGCTAACGGCACGCGCCAGATATGGATATAACCAGCAGATGGAGACTGCGGTCGACCAATAATCTGATGTTCTGACGCAGTGGGGCAAAGGCCAGCAGTGGCCAAATACTGCACCGTTTCATTTCCATGGCCATCTGCGCTGGCAAAGTTGGGTTGCCAATCTAGGCCCCAGACGCCACGGCCTGTGTTGAGAACAAAACCACGCCGATTCGGCAGTCGTACTGCCTGCATGGGTGCCAGGTGGCATTGTACTGCCTCATGGTCTGGGTGCTGATTTGAAGCCAGGCATAGGCGACGTTCCATTCCCGGAGCAGCGACAATTGAAGCTACCTGAGACCACGGTGCTGCTACTAAGTGCTCCCGCTGGAGCGTGACTCGAGCGTACGGGTTGCAGTACGTGGACTTGGTAAGGGGTTTCGCCGTGGCCGGGAACCAATACAAATCGGTGATCGGTTTGACATCGGTCGCACTCGGCCCATATTCACGAAGTTCTTTGATACGCTGCTTCTCCTTTAGCGTCATTCCGGATTTGGGAATATAGTTGTAGCCCGTACCAGTTCCAGGGATACCGCCTCTACCTCTACCTCGGCCTCGGCCTCGACCCCTGCCCCGTCCACGTCCACGTCCACGACCGCGGCCACGACTGGAGGACGGCGATGCTAGAAACTCCCCATCGTCTTCAGCTTCATCGAAATCAAGGTCTGAGCTTGGTGGTTCAGTCGACTCAGCGCCAGGGTCAAAAGCGTCCGAACCTTCGATGCTCGATCCACTTAAAGCTGCATCACGCGTCTGCATGTTGTGGTCAGACTGGTCTGGCTCGTTGCGTGACCAACTACGTAGCCCTGGGCTGGCCCGCTTGAGAGGCCGACCACGGCGTTTTGGCCCATTTCCAATGCTTTGATCCAGTGTGATATGCTTGGGCGGTCGTCCTCGTCGTTTGGGGGTTACGCTCTCTGCGGTGTTTGGCGCCGTAGCAGCATGCTTAGGGGGTCGACCACGACGCTTGGGTGTAATGCCTGCGCCAGTAGTCGTTGTCGAAGCGGGTGCGGCATTTTTTGGCGGTCGACCGCGGCGTCTAGGTGGTGTCGCTATTGCCTGGCTGATGTCATCCTTTGGCTTGGGTGGTCGACCACGGCGCTTGGGAACGGTTTGCGGCGATGTGGGTGGAATAGGGGTGTCTCTCCAATTGGATGGGGTTTTCGGGGAGCCAAAGTGCGGCTGAAGCGTGGTTTGGATCAAGGTTGGGGTACTCGGTGGCAACGGGTGCTTACGCGGTCGACCACGCCGTTTGGGCGTCGGAGTTACCTCTATCTCTAAAGACGCATTGGTCGCCTCTGGCGGCGGCGGGTGCTTACGAGGCCGTCCGCGCCGTTTGGGTGTTGGCGTGGTTACTACTTCTAAAGCTGTCGGGGCATCGTTGGCGGGCCCAGAAGTGTCGGATGGTAGAGGGCGTTTGCGTGGGCGACCACGCTTTCTGGGTGTGGGTGTGGTGGTTTCCTCCGTGGTTGATACTGTCTGCGGTGATCGGGGGCGTTTGGGTGGCCGACCGCGTCGCTTTGGCGTAGGCGTAACAAGTTGTTCTTGGGGTGCATTGGTTTCCTCTGGGCGCGGAACTGGTTGTGGTGACTGAGGGCGTTTCGGTGGGCGACCCCGGCGCTTGGGTGTGGGCGTGACGACGATCGTCGCTGGGCTGTTATTGCTCTGTCCTTCTGCTCCTAGCTCGTCTGGAGGGTGCAGAGGCCGCACTTTTGGAGGACGCCCACGGCGTTTGGGTGTTGGCGTCTGGGCCGGCATTGTTCTAACCAACGTATGGCATGCGTTCTGTACAATTCGGCAGCAAGGTTAAAACAAGCAATGCCCCCAAACTAAACCCACCCATGCACTGACAACTAACAGCCAAAAATAGAAGTGGTGCGGCGCTACTGATAGCATGGCATTGCGCTTCACGATGCTTGCTGTGAAGTCCCTTTCCGCATTCGTGCGCATCTCTGGCCCTTCGCGTTCGCTGTCTCTGCGCACGTGATGTCGTGTGGACGAGGCTTCTAGTTCATCTCTGTGGCTTACTAGGCCTACGATGATGTTTGCCAACCGCAGCGTCCTCCAAGGGTGGTGCTTACTCGCTCGAATTCGTGCCTAAGCTGGCCTGGCCTCACCACTGCCTTTATTCTGGTATTGCCTGGCACTACCATAAGAGCAGCTCCCTTTCCCCGTGCTGTTACTATATTGCATTCATACCAACAGAGTTATTTATTTTTGGCGACATGGCCAGTCAACCAGAGCACAGCGGCAGTGCTCTTTCGGTGGCTGCCAAGCTGAGCAGCTTGACCAAAGAAATGCAGCTTATGGAGTCCAAAGTTCTCAAGGCAATGGAAATCTGCACGGAAGCAGCAGTCGATCTCGAAGAAGCCGATGAAGAGGCGCAGGTACAAGAGTTGGACACCTGCATGCAAACGTTTGTTGACCTGCAAAAACGGCTAGAGATTGAAAAGCAGACGTTACAAACCCTTCGGAGTCGAGTTATGGCTGAGAACGGCACCAATGACGACACCGACTGGGCCACCTTTTACGAGGAGACGAATAAGCACGCCTGGCATCAATGGTCCGAAGCGCTCTCAGACCGTGAAAAATATAGCACCAATCCCTTGTACACTGATTTTCGAAAACGTATTTGGGTAAGCAACTAGCTGGTGCGCGTACGTTGCTGGCTCTGGGGACCAGTGCTGTCAATGGCTGGTCCGCTTGTTGAGCAATTCGATCAAGATTTTGTTGCGCATAGCAGGCGTGTAGCTCGGCTTCAGTTGCTAGCGCTTGATGCAGTTTAGGGCTGTGTTAAGCAAGTACAGGTTTTTTTGTGGGTGGGTGTTTTTGATGGGGAGCAGGAAATCAACAACGACGGCCCGATGCCGCCCTTGTTTGATGACGGGGCCGATAGAAGCGATGACGACCTGATGATGGACTCGGGGCCTGTGTCACTGGTATGCCCGCTAACCCGACAGCTTTTTGATACGCCAGTCAAGAGGTATGTTTGTATATCGTTAATTGAGCGTTAGTGTTTCGCATGTCATGATAATACATCCACAAAGGTGATGCTGGGCAATACGAATTGTGCCTTGGAACCCATTTCAGAATTTGCACGGACTAACCATTTCTTATAGTAAGATGGGCTGTTTAATTTGACGAATCACCGTTAACAGCCAGCGATGTGGGCATAGTTTTTCCAAACAGGCCGCCATTGCTTATATTCGCAATGGCCATGGCCAAATCAACTGCCCCGTGCCAGGTACGTTAGGATACCCATTCAGCTGACGGTAACTAGAGCGGCTAGCCATTGCTAATTGATTTGTAGATTTATTACGCTGCCGGTACCTGTCATCTCTTCGCAACTTGATGGTGCTTCTTACTGCGGGACCTATTCTTAACCTTGTGTTCCTTTATGAAATCCGCTGGTTGATCACTTTAATGAACCCCCAGGTTGCAACCACCATATTGAAATTGCCGACCTGGTTCGCAACCGGTATCTGGAGCGCAAAGTGGAGAACCATCGAGCTGACACAGCCGGTGATGGCAACGATGAGGTAGGGCTCGACGTACATGTATATAGCCCTTGTATCAGACGTGACGGCATCAAACTGCTGGCGAAAGCGTTGTTAGTCGGTTAGCAATAGTCCTCTCCGCTCTGACCTGAACTAATCTCGTGCCTCTGTAAACTCATGTCGAGGGAAGGGGTGCATTGGGTGGGATGGAATAATGCTTTGGGGCTGGTATTTTGCTGCGGTGGGACCGACAACCATCAGTACGAAGACTTTGAGTAGTTGAGCCCGCATTTTGGCATAGTGCAACTGGTCATCACATTTGCATCTCCAATTAACGCGCTTGAATATGCGAGCACCGCGGTGTGCAGGGAAAACGAAGAGCAGGATTGTCATTGAAATGTAACCCGCACCACGCCTATGGACCTGGCCGCCGTGAGGCTCTAAACCATAGCTGCATGCTATTAATACCAAGTAATAAGCGTGCGTATGCTGTAATACTAAGTTGAGCCGAATGTAGGGTAAGCATAGCAATGCACCCCCCCCTCAATCATAGCTCAGTACCTATGATCAGTCAGTGCACGCCCCCAGGCACTTTATAGTATTGGCTCCTTTTTGTGACGCTTCGGGCCCCACATCTTGTCTAGGCAGTATTTGATCGTACCAATGTTTCTGAGTGGCAGGATTGGGATAGGCGGCAATAAACGATTCGGGCTTGAATTGCCGCATGATGCCCAGCCAGGTGCCGCGAAAAGGACATGGCAATACAGTCATGCTCGTCGGGGCACAAGATACTGATGACAGGGTGTGCCAGCAAATATCAGCTGGCGCTCCTTTGCGGCGTTGCAGCTCCAATAGCGGTGTCCAAGTGAAGGCTAAATGCGTCCCCTTGATAATTTAGCGCGCAATTCACTTCCATACACACACGCGCCTTCATTTTTATTGCCACGGTAAATAAATCATCTACCTACCTATCCTCTTTCCTCGTTTAGCGACAAGCCCAGACGAGGGTGTCCTCAATCGACCACGGGGCTAAACAATGGTGTGACAGCGCTGTGGGTATGCCATAGTGGTCCTTTGTAGCTCGACTGGCCCAAGTGGCTTTATTGCCACTAGGCATCATTAAATCTGACTTTGTATCCCAGGCTGTTACATTACATAGGGTAAAGGTGGTGAAGGAACCTGCTAAGTTTGATGGTGCACTACGTATTCTGCTTGCTCGCCGTGGCATTTTTGCTCTAATTATCCTTCGCTTAATTGTTTTGCAGCCAAATTGCGGCTCCGTCAGGGACCGAGGACAAGCAAGGACTATTCATTAGCCGTGACTCGGCAACGGAAATAGCTTTCCCACCCTTGGGCGCTTCTTTGGTGCTCGGCTGCCCAATTAGCTCCTATTAGCTGTCATTAATGCCAGACAACCAAAAAACAAATTGGTTGGCGGAAATAGGTCCCGGCGCCGGCGCATCATCGCAGTATTTTTGCAGTTTCTAGGCATGCGCCCAGGCGCCATTGCGAGCTGACGATAGGTAGTTCCGTGCGCCTGGCTAAGCTGCGCGGGAACGAGTGGCGCCATTCTCCCGTGCCGCCGTTGATAGGAGCGACGTTGATATTTCTTTTCTACACAGGCAAAAGACTGGTAAATAATGACAAGTGAGTTCAATAAAATACGCGCCCATGCCGCTCATGCGTTGGCGGGTTGCCCCGAGTTGGAATAAGCGACCAATTAGTGCCCATGCACATGAAACCTAATACAGGCAGAAAAGGCAATGCTGGTACTGCTTAGGCGCCTATTGGTTGTTGCGAACTTGGCGCCCATGTGAACTATTTTTTTTCAAGGTTGAAAGGCACCCGACTACTGCAGCATGATCGCTACTTGCGCCCCATCAGGTTAGGTGCGTAATCCAACATCCTGACCCATTAATCCACTCACCAAGTGTGCTCACATGGTAAATCATTTACCGGCTAGGGCTACTGGCGCCGCCAAATGCTGATACGCAACCTGGTTTTTTTATTATACACACACTCCACCCAAAAAAGCAAGCACCACACGAGCAACCCACCTTTCAACACGCTGATAGGCGTGAAAGCAGCAGCAGCAGTCCACTGTTGCCTTGCTCCCTATAAAACCAGCATGTAATTCCGGCACGCCCTTTCTCGACGTGGCAGCCTTGGTTATTTGTTGTCTTTATTCGCCTGCAGTTCTTTGTTCCCTTCTTACGTTTCTTTCCTGCCTCTCTCACTTTGCTCGCATTTTAGCTTAGCGGAAAGGGTGAGCCGTTTCTCCTTTCACACTTGTACTGTTCTCCCACGTTTTGCCCTGACAGTCTCACAACCAACCCTTGCCATGAAGTTTCCGGCACTGCCCCCTGCAGGGGAACCGACCCAGGTGACCCTTCAAAACGAGCGCAACCGCGCCTCGTTTGACGCTCGCCTAATGGCCAGGTTTTTGCACGGTGAAGAGCATCTCCAGCGTATGAATCGGATTCTGCAGGTCATGGAGAGTGAGCCCGTGTTCGACCAGTCCGATCTCTACTTTTTGAGCCGCGAAGAACTCCTGAAAAAGACCCTGCGGATGCACGCGCGCATCCTTGTGCTGCATGCGTAAGTGACAACCCACAACACCGTGTAGATGCGCTTAACCTTTTTTTTAGGGCCTGGGCTTTGACTAGGCAGGAAGCAGCCGCATTTAACCGTAATAGGCTTGCGGGGAGGAAGCTTCAGCCAAAAAATCAATACCCATCATTAACGCCTGGTGGTGTATTTCCTTGGTGATGGGCATGCGGAAAACGATTACCCCTTGGTAATTTTTTATTCGTCTAGGCACCTGAACTGGGATGACAAGGACATGGACGTAGCCAAGGATCTGCTCGAGAGCTCGTCGATGCTGAGCCTGCACCAAGAGATGTTTATGCCCTGCATTCGTGCTCAGGGATCACCCGAGCAGCACGAAAAATTTCTCAGGCCAGCGCTGCGCTATGAAATCCTGGGTTGCTACGCGCAAACCGAGCTCGGCCACGGCAGCAACGTCCAGGGCTTGGAAACGACTGCGACGTTTATTCCAGAGACCCACGAGTTTGAAATCCATTCGCCGTCGTTGACAGCTGCCAAATGGTGGTCCGGCGGTCTGGGCATTGTGGCCACGCATGCGATAGTTATGGCTCAGCTGATCGTCAAGGGCAAGGGCTATGGACCACATCCCTTTGTCGTGCCGATTCGCTCCCTCGACAACCACCAGCCGCTGCCTGGCATCACCGTGGGCGACATTGGTCCCAAGTTTGGCTTCAACAGCGTCGATAACGGGTATATTATGTTTTCGCACTACCGTATCCCACACGACCACATGCTCGAACGCTTTGCCAAGGTCACGCCCCAGGAAGAATACGTCCGTCCGCCCAACGACAAGCTGGCTTATGGCACCATGATTCACGTGCGCCAAAAAATAGTTGGTCTCGGTGCGGTGAATCTGGCCAAGGCAGCTACCGTGGCCATTCGTTACAGCGCGGCTCGTCGCCAATTTAACGCGGATAAAAACGAACGGCGCACGCCTGAAAATATAACCCAGCAGAGCAATAGCATGGCGCCAGTACTCGAAGCCCCCGTACTTGACTACTCCATGGTGCAGTACCGCTTGCTGCCCGTGCTTGCCCAAGCGTATGCCCTGCATTTCACGGGTCAGATCATGCATGAGCAGTACGAAGACTTTTTGGACCGTGTGACCCGCAACGACCTGTCCACTTTGCCAGAGTTGCACGCCACTAGTTCAGGGCTCAAATCGCTTTGCACGGACATGACCGTTGAGGGCATCGAAGTGAGCCGCCGAGCACTGGGTGGCCACGGGTACTCGGCCTTTTCGGGGCTGTGCCACTTTTATGGGGACATGTTGCCCAATGTCACCTGGGAAGGAGACAACTTTGTTCTGACCCAGCAGACCACCCGGTACTTGCTCAAGATGTTCCGCGCTATCAAAGCAGCCAAGGGGCCAGCCTCGCTTGCGCCCGACACTTTTAGTATTCACAATATCTCGCAGCGCTACCTCCAAGATTACCTGATCTGGGAATCATCCTTTTCGTCGTCGTCCTTGTTGCAGCGACGCGATCAACTTCTGAACGTCAACTTTTTGTTGACTCTGTTTGGACACCGTGCTGCGTTCTTGATTGCCGCGTTACAGGACGCTATGGACAACCACGGTCAGACCTGGGACGATTCGTTAGTGGCCATGCACCGCATCAGCAAGGCCCATGGCCAGTACATTTTGGTGAAGAACTTTGTGCTTGCATGCCAGCGAATCCAGCAATCGTCAACCAACTCTGTTACGACCGTTGCTTATCAGCCGATCTTGGAGCCCCTAACCCAGGTTTGCCAGTTGTTTGCACTGAGCACCATCGAAAAGGAGTTGGTTGACTTCACCGAAGCTGGGCTTATTCCTCCAAGCCAACTTTTTGCAGTGCGCCAAACCGTGCAGCAACTGCTCAAAACAATCCGCCCAAACGCTGTGGCGCTGGTGGATTCGTGGGCCATCCCCGACTACCGTCTGAAATCAGCCCTGGGCAACGCTCGTGGCGACATCTATGAGCAACTGACCGCTGGCGCGGAACGTGAGCCGGCCAATCATTTGCCGCCAGTCCTGGGTGAATACGATTCCGTCCTCAAGCCTCTGATGTCCTTGTTCCACTGGAAGGATACTGGTAACTTTGCAGCGATGAACCAGTCGGAAATTACCCGGTTGCCCCAGGCTCCTGCGGGCACTCCACAACCCGTTTTCGTCCCCTCCAAGATGTAGGACGTGTGACTATGCTTGGCGCCATCTTCAGCGTGGGCAATCCTTGAATGTAGCTAGATTGAACCAGTGATGTGTTCCAAAGTCACCTGCCTGTCAAGAGCGCTGTTGTTTTCATTGGATCGATAAAGTGAACCAGGGCATTAATCGCCATTATCCATGCCTTGGAGCGCGCTGTCGTTAGCTCGTGCTTATTGTTTTTTCTCTAAATTCCAAATGTTTGGCCACATAGTTTATTCAATAAGGGGATACCATGCATTTGCTCATGAAATACAGGTTTGACGACCATACCTTATTCCGGCCAACAAATTTAATCAAGCATGCGTGCGGCCTGGGCTCTGTGGTATGCGCGATTGAATAAGTAATCATCATCAGTTTGGTTCTCATACCCCAGCAATGTGACGAGAGGAAAGCAAGGGCTCAAGTTGGCACAAGGTGATAGGTGGTAAAGGAGCTATACAATATGTACACACAGTCTAAAAGGAGCAAGGTCCTTTACTAATCCAAATAGAGCAAAAAGACACAATTAGTACACACACCATGGCGACTAGTAAAAACAAAACTGGAATGGATTTAGGGTCAAAGCAATGGGTGCGGATATAATTAGGTAGCTATATAATCTAATGGTGATGGAAGCAGTTGCTGCAGATGTTCTTTCGAAACACGTTAGCAGTGTACTCATCGCACCCGCAGGTGGAGCACACGCTGGCAGTTGCTGTCGACGGTGCCGCTGATGCCCTGGCAGCCATCATAGACGCTGCTGCCGACACCGTTTTGGTTTGGATCTGGGAAGCCGGCACGACAGGGGGCCGACCCAATCGCGATGCCACGATGCTAGGGGCCGATGTGGGCGGTGGGGGTGGAGCGCGGTGATTCGTGGCCGAAACAAGGGGTTTGGTTGCTGCGGGCACTGCCGGCGGTGGAGGTGGTGTGGGCTCTGGTTCCTCATAGTAGGGGGGAGGGGGTGGCATTTGAGCTTCGGAACGCACAGAATTGGTGCGCGAGGGCAAGCGTGGTCGGGGTTCGTCCGATTCACTAGGTGGCGGTGATGGCTCAACAATGTGTTCCTCTGTATAGTTAACAGGAAACATCCCTTTGCTGACACGGCCGGTGCGTGGGTCGTGGACTTCGCCTTCCCACCACCCTTCGTCATCCAGCTCCTGGGCCACGAGGATAATGTCCCCTTCGCGGAAGGAGAGCTCATCGTCAGCTGAGGCATCAAAGTCATAGACTGCCTTGCGGTACACAGCGTTCGGTTGGTAGGCCGTAGTGGAGCGCTGACGTGCAGTGGGTGCAGATGGTAGCTGCGCTGAGGCTCGCGTGCTACGGCTGGACGAGGAACCGCGAGTTCCTGCAAGTCGAAGATCATCATCGTGGTCAATAGGGTCGATGCCGTGGGCATAGTTGTACATTTCGGTTTTTTCGTCGTCCGCACCGTAGTGGCTGGAAGGGGCCATCGAGGTCATACTGTTTTTGCGTCCCACCGTCGAGCCTGGTGGGTAATCGGCGCGGCTCGGCTGGCGGGATAGCCCATTCGATGCATCAGTCGCCTCACGGTCATGGTCGCGTTGGGGCACATCGATGTTGAACCGTTCGCGGGCGCTCTTGCGCTTCAATGAGGTGGCCGACTGCATCCACTCGGCGATCTCCTCCAGGGCAGTTACAGCTTTGCGGTGGTAAGCAATCTCGGCATGGTAAAAGGCCGTCAAATCCTCTAGGTACATGTCCTCGTCATCTTCCAACTGCAACATCAGGGAAAGCATTTGGTCGTACGTGTCCTCATACTTTTGCTGCGCCAGACGGGCTTCTTCGTCAAAATCTGGGCGATCCTTTTTACTGCCCCTGGTTTTAGCAGCCTTGGCATCGTACTCGAGGCGGCGAGACTTGAGCTTCTTCTTTAACAGCGCAAACTCGTCTAGCTGACGACGAAATTCGTTGATGTTGCGCGAAAACGGGTCCTTGATCTCCATGATCTATAGCCATCAAACCCAAAATGCACAAAAAAATGCCCGGTATCAAGCAAATCGGACGGGTTAGATGCCGCAGCGCACACTGTTGCCACACCAAATTTGCAGCAGGAGTGGGGCAACTTAAAAAAGCCGAATCCATTGCTCATGGATGGCATCAGTGACAGATCATTGAAGTGCACTTACAAAGTCTTCGAGGGCCCGGGAGATCTGTTCCTGCGACTCGCCCACTTTAAGCATAGTCTGACCCAACAAGGACCGCTCGCTGAAGGCCCGGCCGACCCCCATCATGGTATTTCCCAGGTTTTCTACCGGGGTCACCTTTATTTTGCTGCTGTCGGAGCTGCCCTTGCGCTTCTCTACTCGCATAGACCATCATAGAGCCAAGCAATGTGGCATTTGCACCAATGTTAGCCCATCACTGCGGAAAAGTGCAAAAAAAACCTGTCAGTGCTTAGCATAGCTACGCATATATGCGCCAGCAGTGTCATGCGGTGCTGAATAACAGTAGGATCGCAGTCCTTACCTGATTGTTCGATAAACATGCGCACCGCATTTTCCAGGCCATCGACGGCTGATTTTTTGGATTCGGTTACTTCACGCAGCGCTACAAATTCCTCCGATTCCTTGGTTTTCTCACTCAACCCCATCTTCTCACCTGTCCACTATGCTTGTGAAATTTCGCATCGCACCATGGCCATTAGCCAAGAAATGGCAACAAAGCAAAATTACCACCCGTTAGCATGGCAGCATTCAACGCCCAATTCGACACTGTACGAGGGAGCTAGTATGGGGCTGTGCATGCCTGTGGCCACACACACAATAGTATGACTATAGAAACCCTAATAGTGTAGATAGGATTGGATGGAGGCCACCGGCTCCTTTAGCGCCGAAGGTGAGAAACTTACTTGTTTAAACTTCAACATGC
>JANBQA010000629.1:0-11853 GCA_027576955.1 Dimargaris xerosporica
AGTCGCACTCTATGTGTACGCTTTGGCGTGTCCTTCCGCACATTGCTGCTACTCTTGTGCTGCCTTTCTCTTGTTCCAGTTCTACCGTTAATTGTGCTCATACCCAGACCCAGTTCCGTCAATGTGCATAGCGGTCCCTTTGGTCTATGCCCGCAACATCCCACCACTGCTAGCCACGTTCTGAAAACTGCAGGGCCTTTGAGCCTGAAATCGACCCTCCCGCCCACCCACATCATATTTTATCTTAATCGCCATGGCAGAACAACAACTGCTCGATGACAGCCAGACCTTTGCGTCATTTGACCTGGACGACCGTCTGCTACGAGGGATTGCCAAAATGGGCTTCACCAACCCCACCCTTGTTCAAGCGGCGGCTATTCCTCTCGCGCTAGAAGGCAAAGACGTGCTCGCTCGCGCTCGAACGGGGTCAGGCAAAACTGCTGCGTACAGTCTCCCGGTTTTGCAGCGCCTTCTTCATACCAAGTCCCTTGTGCACCCCGACAACCCCACCGAATACCACCAAGTCCGTGCCTTGGTCCTGGTGCCGACGCGTGAATTAGCAGCACAGGTGTACGACCATTTCAAGGCTGTGCTGGCCGCCTGCCCTAACACGCTTACCTTGGCCAACTTGGGTGGCGCGCAAGCGCTGAAACTGCAGGTACCACTGCTCAAGGAGCGCCCCGACATTATTATCACTACCCCGCGCCGCATCGTGGCCCATCTCAAGGCGGAGCATGTTGCTTTACAGGATTCGCTCGAGTATTTGGTAGTCGACGAAGCGGACCTGATCCTCTCGTTTGGGCACAAGGAAGATATGGTCAAGCTGGCCACGTTTCTGCCCAAGATTTGTCAAACGATGCTAATGTCGGCCACCCTGACGGACGGGGTGCAGGAAATCAAGGAGTTGTTGTTGCGAAACCCGGCCATCCTGAAGCTGCGGGAAAGTGACGATATGCAGCGTAAGCTCGCCCAATATAGCCTGCAGTGCAGCGAGGATGACAAGTACTTGCTCATTTACGTGCTCCTGAAGCTTAAATTGCTGCCCGGCAAATGTCTCATCTTTGTCAACGACATTGACCGGTGCTACCGGGTCAAGCTATTCCTGGAGCAATTTTCCATTCAGACCTGTGTGTTGAACTCGGAATTGCCGTTTACGTCGCGACATCACATCGTTCAGGAATTCAACCGTGGGGTGTACCAGTACCTCATTGCCACCGATGAAAGCACCCTCTGCGACTACCAAGATATGAGCGATCATGAGGGTGACGATGCTGGTGTGACTACAACCACCACCGATGCGACTCTCACCGACGATACGACGCCGGCGTCCAAGGAAACCGATGCCGGCGCTGCTGCAACCAAAAAATCGGTGCGGCAGTCGGACCAAGAATATGGAGTGGCCCGGGGCATCGATTTTGAAAACGCCCACACTGTCGTCAACTTTGATTTTCCGCGATCGGTTCGTTCCTATGTGCACCGGGTCGGCCGCACGGCCCGTGGGCATACCGAGGGCCAAAGCCTGTCGTTTGTGGTACCAGAGGACCGATTGAACAGCCTGTCCCGCAAAGTTAGCGCGCACGACGAAAAAGTATACGAACGCGTGATAGCGCACCAACAAAAGCAGGGCCAGACCATCAAGCCCTTTGTGGTGGACCCATCCCAGCTGGAAGGGTTCCGGTACCGCACAATGGGGGCGCTTTCCATGGTGTCCAGGCTGACCGTGCAAAAGGCCCGCATTAAGGACATCAAACGTGAGCTGGTGAATTCTGAAAAGCTACAGTCGCACTTTCAGGACAAACCTCAGGATTTGGACTTTTTGCGCCATGACAAAGCCCTTCAGCCCAGCCGGGTTAAAGCCTACATGAGCCATCTCCCCGAGTATATGATTCCAAAGAGCAGTGAGCTGATTGCCTTGGTCAACCCTGCACACAAAGACGCTAGCGGCGCAGTCTCTGCCACCAATGAGAATGGTATTCAAAAGGTCAACGCCAAAGTGAAGCGAGGCGAGCGAAAGCCCAAACGACTGGACGGCAAAGGACGGCGAGGCCACAGCAACAACCCGCTAAAATCGTTTAGGACAACCAAACGGAAATAGGCCCGTCGCTTCTTCTCATGTTTGCATCGCATGGTCAACCTCTTTCATTCTATACAATTGCTGACCACCAGCCAAAAACTTCCAAAAAATTGCCCAGTCTTGTCTGCCTCTTGCTACGGGATCTGTGCCAGGATATAATAAACAGCTGCAAGCTCACTGCTAAGCATACCGCTTTGAATTTATCAACCCCAGCCTAGACACACTCCAAAGGCCTAGCTGCAGGGTCATTCGCTTGGTTTGCTTTGCAGCAGTGGGAGGGCTGGTCGTATTCAATCCCATTGCTCTGAGCCACTAACAGCAACAGGTCTTGTTTAAGGCCCAAATGTGTGGTATTTTAGCAATGACGTGCCCTATAAGGGGTGACAGAACCAACTCACTGCGCACCTATGCGTTCGTTTTTTGCAGGCAAAAAAGCCCATAATTGTATTTTAATTTTAACTACGGGCTACCCTGGATCCTATCCCGGCTAGGTGCATGTTTATTTCTTGATGCCTGCATAGATTGCCATTGGATTAAGCTGCTGATAGCTGATGGAGTCACTATTGATCATCCTCTCTTTCTGCCCACCATAACCATATGCTGACTCTACCCTAGTCTAATTTACAACTTAATCAGTAGATTGGGCCCAACAAAGCCTGCTCGGTAAGGCTGTCAGGGGCCTTGGCAACTGCTGAGCACTGGATTCAAATAAAAAGATACCTCGCCACTTGCCTAACAATGCCTGGCTCCGCCGCCCACTTTTCCGGTAACAATGAGAGGCGTTGTGCGCCTCTGGTCGCCATCCCTTATTCCAAGAGCACTAAACAGAAACGCTGCGCCGCCTCGCCATCAATAGAGGCTAGACCCTTTGGCAGCCTCAGCCGATGCCCAGTTGCTTTGCATGGATGCGGAAGGAGGGCATCAGGCTGGTTTCTACGCTGGAGTCATTGTAAGCCATACGACGAATAAGGCGCCAATCATTCCCTTGGCAGAAAGTGAAGACGGAAACAAAGAAGCAGTGGCTAGCTGGCTGGCCATTATTTTTTTGGCTTTCATTGTGGATAACAGGTCAATGGAAGCGAATGTGAGAGAAAAAGAGAGCATTTGGCCAATGAATCCGACCCATGGACAGTATTCTCTGCAGTAAGCTGGGGCCATAAGACTAACCCAAGAGTACAAATTGGCAACAAAGACTTGCCATCAGCAGCCAGCCAAAGCTCCACCGAAAGGATCGCATTGGTGGCATCGCGTCCTACTACCACATTCGCTGGCTCCTAGAGCGATAATGAAAAACGGCTTAGTAGACCTTGAACCAACTAGCCATTAGGCTAACTTTGATTGCCAGGTTATAAAAGGCCTGGCGTCAGACTCTTATAGCTCGACTACCGATGCCTATTACGTTTTAAACAATTTCTCCTCCCGATTAAGCCAAGGATTGGAATAGCGAGCTTTGCTTGCCCATCGAGCTTTGTTGGCGAAAAAAATCGTGCTTTTTTGTTTCTTGAATGGTAAACCTGTGCACTTTTGAAGCTAACCAAAATCACGCCGCGCCTTGTCACGAAGCCCTTGACAAAAATTCTGAGCAGCTGTGCGCAAACCCGCCGTGTCCGCAAGTGCGTCTGACTCAACAAAGTACCCGCGGGTGGACAAAGTAAGTACTGCGATGTAGCAAGCACCGCAAAGGTAGCGCCCTAGCAGCTGTTTCTCTATCTGGGCGCAGTCAGGACAAGTCACACTTGAGGTGACCAGGCGTGCCTCCTGCTTCACCCTCATTGACGCTTGAGCCCACAGTTGCTGCCACTACTACAGATGCTGATTTGTCTTTGCTTTTTTTGCCTTTCAGCTTAAGCTCGGACTATTGTTTCCAATGCTGGAAAATAGCCTGAAGCACATGGGCCGTGTACGTTGTATGCGCGTAACCGCATTGGCATCGCTAAGCTAACCTTGGTTGCTTATGGCTACCGCTGGCCTCTTATAACCTGGTTGGGTAGCAGCTCTTTTCTACAGGTCCTTTACCATCAGTGTCCCTTGTTGCCACTTTGACGTCGCCATGGCTGCTGTGGTGGTCAACTCTAAGTCCTTTGCGGTGGGTCAATGCCTTGCGCCCGAGCAGCACACCCGCTTGTCTGCTTGGTTGAGCAACTTTCAGCGAATTAGCAGTGTGCAGATCCATTACCGCCCCGAAACCGCATCGATCGAGTTCCGTGCAACCGACGCTGGCAAGCTGGACTCCGTCTTTCGTATGGTAACTGAAATGTTTCCAACCTTGAACCTGAGTCCACAGGACACCAGCGATGCGGCGAATAGAACCCCCAAAATGCCTTCCCCAGCGTCATCTATGAGTTCAGCGCCGACCGCACCCGCAACGACCGAGGCAAGCCCTACACCTATATATATCTCGGCCACTGGATCAGCAGTAACTGAGAGCGCGAGTGACCCTAGTCAGCCTACCACCCCGGCGCTGCAGTCAGTGTCGGCGACGACGCACAGCCTGTCTTCGCATCTGTCGCCCGTGGTGGTTGCGGCGACACCTACCGTCGCTCCTGCCGCACCAGTTTCAACAGCGCAGGCTGGGATCGCTCCAATGCAGAGTGCTGTTCCTTCCTCTGCGCCTACCGCGGAGCAATTCTTGGCGGTTGCCCAATACCATCGTGATCCACGACCTCTACCACAAGCGTTTGAACCTCCCACACCACCTCCCTACACCCAGCTGCTGACCATGGACGAATTTTCCAGGAATCCGCCGGCCAACTTGCGGCACGAACTGGTCAAGGGCTTTCAGGCCTTTGGCCGCTGGGATACACAGGACCCCACCGCGCCATTCTTTACCGAACCAACTGCATACGTTCCGTGGTGCAATTCCTACACCACCCATACACGCAAACCAGCCGAGTGCGTGAGTATGTCGTTGGTCCACGTCGATGCCGAGGATCAGCTAAGCAACCTTAAGCTTATTTCGCTTCGTGACTACTTTCAGCGCCACCAGCAGCAGCCCACGCTTTTGGGACTGTGTAACGCTTCCATTCGCAAAGACCACAACGCCTGTATTTTGATTTCAGAGAATACTAAACCGCCCATGCCGCTGGTTTCGCATCCACCAACTACCGCCAGAGATGTGAAGCGCTCGTTTGAAATGGTGGAAGCAGCAGTATCGGCACCGATTCAAAATTTGTCACTAAGCGAGCCAATGTCAGCACTCCCAGCCTTGCACCCAACGGTAGATCCCCAGGTGCAACCAGTACGGCATCAGCAGCTTCCTGGCGTTCAGATGTCCACTGCTTCCTCACTTGTGGCGCAGCCTCAGCCAAAGCCGGCATTACAACATCCACCGATGCCAGCTCGCGTTAGCCAACGGCCTAGAAAAGATGTAATGCTGGAGTCGGTTCGCCTAGCTATGGAGACGTACTTGGCACATCAGCTAAGTCCTGTGCAGGAAAGGTTTGTCACCAGCTTTGTGGATAACATTGAGGCATTATTTGGCGCCGAACTCCCTGCTTCCCCCGCCTCGGAGGTGGTTATGGCTAGTGGCTCCATCAGCGCTCCTACCAATTCCATTCCTACGCTTAGCAACATTACCTTTTCCCCCCAGCCCACTGCATCAACGGCAATGATGGTCAGGCCAGTGGCGAGTTTTTCGAGTCTGGCAAAGAGTAACGGCGCACCCGCGGCTGCTACCATGTCCACCCAAGCAAACCCATTGTTTTCGCAAGCAACCTCGGCCCAAACGGTATCGCTTGGGACTCTAGCGAGCCAAACGGTGGTGGAATGGGACGAGCCAGCCGCCCAACCGAGCCAGTCCACAGGCCACCAATTGCCTGCTGGCCATGGCATTTCGCCTCCCGTTTCGCCATACGTTGCCCCTCTTGGAGGCATTCCACAGTTTGGCCTGCAGACTCAGTCAGCGGCATTGCCAGCACGCGATGTTCACTGCATGCTGTCAACAGAAGCACCAACCGGAACTGGCCTAATGACTTCAGCGACCAACGGACAACCCATGGATTATGGCCAGTTCAGCCAGTCGGACACATCGAATGCCGAGCCACTGTCATCGGTAACATCAGATTATCGCCAACACATTCGTCGCCGCCGTGAGTACAAGGACGCTAATCCATCGCTCACTACTGGAATGGCCCCTGCACCTTTTACCACCACTGCCAACCGTGTGCAGCCGCAGTTCCGACACAACCCCATCCAGCAGTCAGCACAGCCAGGTGCAGGGCTGGCACAAATACAGGGGTACTATCACCCTCTGTTGTCCGAAGCTCCTGACCACAATGACGACGGGTACCATTTAGTCCTGCCGACTGCCGCGCCAACCACCACTGGGGTCAGTACAACGCCGTCGCTTTCCTTGACCAGCACCATCGAGGGCGTGTCAACTGCTGGTTTGGTGTTTGAAGATTCGGACTTGGTAGCAGATCAGGAAAACGTCATTAAAAGGGTGATGAAACGAACCCGCGAGGACCCAGGGATGGAACCAACTGAAGCCAAGCGTTCAAAGCCCTCGAATCCACAACAACCGACCGAGACCAGCCCTAGTAATAATTCTACCACTGCCTCATTTTCTACGCCTGACACCACCAAGTTGCCTCAGGTGCCATCTGTGATGGAAACAACAGAAGAAGCAGAAACGGTGCTATTGCAGCCATACACGCGTCCCACACAGCAATCGGCCACCAAGAGCCCATGGAACCCACCAAACCAACCGAGCCTCACCACGCTGGCTGATCCTCGTTTACGAGCCACCACAGCAGCGCAGTGCAAAATCCTGCATACGACTGCCAACTCAGGAGCGACTGCAGCGCTGCCGTTATCTGATCGGCTGTTGGATTACGAGTGCCTAATGTTTGGGTACTTTTACCATGCGTGCTCGGCCCATCTCACGACGCTTTCCTCGTACAAGGGAGTGGTACAACTGTCCACGCGGCTAGGCAAGGTGGTGTTTCGCAACTGCAACCATCCGTGGCTGCTGAATCAGCCACTGGACGAGCAATTGCTGTCTCGCGAAGTCTTTCGAAGCTCGCGTGGGTTTGCTGACTTTGTATCGCGTCTACCTAGCCAATCCAGAAACCTAGCAGACCTGCTGCGACAGCAGCTGCCAAAACCATGCAACATCTGGCCATTTTTGTATAAGGAAGCCACGGCACATCATCACAACAGCCAGTATATTAGCAACTCGCGTGATTGGGAGTCTTATACCAAAGCCTCGACCACTGACCCACGTATTATTCTTCCGTTTCCAGATCAATCTACGCTAGTGCCGTACGAGGGCAAATTGCTGATCTTCAAGGTGTTCTCGCGAGCGCTTCGGGATGGGGCTGCAGCCCTACGGCCCTGTCGCATTATATATGACATTGACGGTGCACGCATTCTAAAGGTTGTATCGAAGAAGCGGCACTTGGTCAACGCCCCCATCTCAGCAATTCAAGGCCCCGTGGACGCTCGGATGGGTTTGCACCTTCGCAAGCCCCTGGGTTTGGACAAGACGGTGCTGAGCCAATTTATTGACCAGCTGGACGTGAATATAGCCACCAACTCGGTGACGTTTGGCGACGTTGAGAGCTGTATCTATATTGACTCCATCAAGTATAAGCGAGTGACAGCACACCGGCTGACGGGGTCATTTGTGGGCCTCGTCTCACACGTTGAGGAAGTGTACAACCGAAACCTGGTGAGCCACCCAGTGTTCAGCCTCAACCGCGACCGATCGGTGGCTGACCATGAGCTCCATAATATGGGGTTACCCGAGGCTCTTTACCTTTCGCGCCCATTGTGCAGCGCCAAAAATCCGTCATACGCTCAGGTCGATATCGAAAGTGCCGAGTGGAACTATTACTTTGCTTCCAACTTGCTGATTCCGCCAGGCAAGCGGTGCTCGTGGACGTACTCGGACATCCTCGGTGATGTCGACCAGGTGAAGCCCACACTGCTGACAATGTACCGAACAACGCGAGCTCTGCTCGCTCAAGTGAATGCTCTGGCTCTATCACAAGGCCTTTCATAGACTAAATGGCCCTCGCTTGCTGGTTTTTTGTGCTGCCGCAACTATTTCCATACTTTTGCCTTATACATAGTTGACGCAATAGCACGCTGGCCATTACTGCAACTAAAGCCATGAGCTGTTTTGCAGTATATTCGAGTTGATGCTTTCTTGTTTTTTAATATTCTAGTCAGCCCTCTCTCTCCCCTCTAGCCCTTTTTTCATGCAATACTTGATCCAACTGATTACTTGTTGTATATGTGTATAACTATAAACCGTTTCATCTGTACTCCCTTTGCCATGCTAGCGCTTTGCAATCGGCGCCCATTTCCACACCAGCGCTCATGGCGAGGATGGTCAACTGGCATTGGCACTAAGACTATAGCTGCAGCGAAGCAAGGTCCGATCACAAACTATGCCGTTTTCAGTACCAGGCGTGGGAACGACAACCCGGCGCTCCCTTCCCCAGTGACATCTTTATTGGGCAGGCGCCAGGGTGCTGGGAAGTGATGAAACTATCAAAGGGGTGCGGGTCGAATACCGAGTTGGTCATTGGCCCGTTGTAGGGATTGGAGCCCACCCATTTAGACAACCTGACCATGTGGCTCAGGGCTCGGGAACTGGAAGGCAATCTTAGTGACAGCGTCTCCAGCCAACGGCAGGAATGCGCGCTGATGTGTGGGAGGTCTTGCCATTTTGGGGGCATTGATGGCTAGGATCACGCCGCATCCAATGTCGGCGTGGCGGCATTGTGGTTTTGGCTTCCTTGTTCCTATGATGTGTAAGCCCCACAGCTGAACTGTACGAGGATGCCCAGCTAGTGCATCGCTCTAAACTAGGGGCTGCTATCAGGAAGGCTGTGAAGCACCACCCGATCTGATACCGTCCTGCGCTGCCCATTTTTTGTCATATGTTCGGAGCACGTAGCCCAGTTTTGTGACAGTTGGGCCATCGAGCTAGTGCTTTGAGGTCCGGGGCGGGGTTGGTCTGGCATGGAATTATAGGCACCAGCGTGTGCCAGTCGCATTGGCTGGTGCGCCTTCCCGCTCATGGCGGCGTGGGTGCGCACCTTGGCCAAGGGCTCCTCCGTTGCCGATGCATAGCTGAAGCGACTCATCTGGTCGTCAGGAGGCCGCATGGCCATCCCTAGTACATACACCTCCATCCCCTGGAAGCAGGAGCAATGCGCCGTCCCTCCTCTTCCAGCTTGGCCATGAACTTAGCCCTGGGTAACGGCTAAACACCCAGAGAAAGCACATTTAATCCCCTGCCCCGATTTCTCATATTCGAAAAGTTCCTGTGCCTCTGGCCAAGGATGGTTTTATTTTTGCCTGATCACAGAGCTGCAGCCGGTCCGATAAGGGCCTGAGCAGGAGGCAGAATGGCCACAGCGTTGATAGAGTACAGGCAATAATCCGATTTATTACAGCCAGTACTCGCGTGGTTGTGAAAACAATACAGGGAAGACCAGGGCACTCCATGGTACCTTACAAACCTAAAAAAGGGGAGGATATCAATAACGGGTGAACTACTTGCGTCATTGTTTCCAGTTGGCGCGGCTTTTCACTTGGCTCGTTCGATAATTGCTGCGCATGCAACGGCAAGGGCAATCTGTGCGTAAAAGCTTGAATTGAGACTTAATCCAGCGCATTGTGGAAGGCTTGGGTGGACGATGGGCAATGGCGTAGAAAAGCGTGGGTTTAGCAATGGGTCCAAAGCCATACTTGGCCTTGCCACCCTGCTCCAGCAGGAACCCAGTAGTGAGAAACCCATGACGCCTGAACATAACCACGCGATCGCTGCTAGCGCTTGTCTCACCCCGTAGGTGCGCGCGCACAGCGTGCCTGGCCCTTGCAAACGCGCTGGAGCACAACGTGTTGGAGCGCAGCAAATGAGAGCAGCGCACTCGTCTTGTCCAGAATATTATCATTTCCACTTTTGGCGACCATACCCTGGCAGTGGCCTCGTTCTGGCCAAGTCAGCTGCAACTAGCCCTGGTCCATGGGAGCCAACGCCATGCCTGTCTTCACACGAGCGCCTCCTTCCATAGTTGCTGCGCGTTTTTTCCTTTTCTTTCTCGCCCTCCCTTTATCCTCCGCCATGTTCGGCTGATTCTTTAGGGCGAACGCACCGCATACACCCTGGCTCAACGCGAGTGACCCGTTGCCTGAGTAGAAGGGAGCGCTGGCTCGCCTTTTGGTTACTCTCTTTCGTTCTTTTTGTTTCTCTATCGACTTAAAGCGCCTCCGGTTTACGGCTTTATCTAGCGTATGGCTTTGTACTTGGTGGTCGCTTCAGGACCTCTTCGCTGCTGGTGAGCTGCATTTCTTTGCGTGCCAAGTTGCAGCAACCGATTGCGTTCTACGGGCGCAATTTCCCAGAGCCAGTCGAAGGAAGCCGTTGATGTGTAAGCGTGCAGGGTCTTTGGTTTGGGTAAGTCAAATGCAGCAGCTAGTCTCGACTCCTCTTTGATGGCATTGCGCATGGGGTTTGGGAAGGCGAGCAACGTTTAGGAAGGAGGGCAATATACCCCTTGGGTGGGAGACCCCATCCACCACGTGGTGCCTGGTCCGTGGTGAGGGCTTGGCTGAGCCACCTCCCGAGCGTGTTAGCTTTGGTGACTACAGCGGACCCGAGTTGCGCCCCGCAATTTTTACAGAGCCCAGGCAGGGCATAATAGCTGGCGGTGGAGGGTAACAGCCTTGCTGCGCTGGCTCGTCCTATGTGTGCGCGTGGAGAGGAAGGATAAGGGGCGCTAGCGCTCCAGGACCGTGCGGTAATTGGTCCAGCTTCCTCCTAAGGAGTAGGAGAGGTGTTTCTAGCTCCTAGTCTAATCGGCGTGCAGAGCTGCGAACAGGGCCACGAACAGCAGAGAGCAGTGATGGGGCCGGGCTGGCCGCCAAAGAATTGCTCAGATCGACGCTCAATTAGGAAACGCTGGAGACGGAGCGAGCAGGCCTGCTCGACCTCGAGTGCGTGCAGCCACCAGTGTGCATGTTGCCATTCTAACCCACCGCATGCAACAGAAAAAGAGAGAGAGCGCGCGCATACGCAGGTGGTGGAATCAGCAAGGCCCTTGGTGACCCCACCTCCTGGTGCGCTTGGCTTGGAGCGAGTGGGTGTGAGAGGAAATGGTAGTCGAAAAGCCGTTCCCTTTTTTCCCTCACCGCTCGGCTGCAACAGTGCTGGCAAACGCTCATCGCCCGAGTGCCTGTGGGCCGGGATGGCCCACCAGCTACCGGTGGTTTCCAAGAGACTTTGGCAAGCAATGGTGGAAACATGCTAGGTGCCGGGCGCGCAGGCCCAGGAGACTGACTGTCTGCGCGGGTGTGAAGACATCGCGCCACGTCGGCTATTGGGATTATTTTAAACGGCAGCGCAAAAAAAAACTACGGCAACCTATTTTTATCGTTCTGCTCGCTGCCCTGTTCGCTGTGGTGCTCGATTCTCAGTACGCCCACTCTTTGTGACGCGGCCCGTGGCTCTTAGCCCTTTCTCTCCCAAGCCCGCTGTGCTTCGTCTGCTCTTTTATTCAGCTGTTTTATTTCGTTAACATCTTGCATCTCGTTACCCATTGTTTACGACCATACCTGCATGTGTGCGCGTGTTTCCGCTAACCATCCTGTGCTGCGATTGTGGTTGATGACTGGTTGCGCTGTGACGATCTTGTGGGGCTAGTCTTCCTTTAACCCTCGACGACTGCGTGGATGCGTTTTTTGTCGCAAGACCAGTGACAGCGAGCCAGTCCCCGCTGGCCTTTGCGTATTTTTTTCAGGATTTGTATTTCTTTTGCGCACAG
>JANBQA010000630.1:0-11842 GCA_027576955.1 Dimargaris xerosporica
ATTGTTCAATGCAGGTAAGTAGAAAAGCGGCCCACAATTAGGTACAGCAAAAGACCTTGAGCGGTTGCGCGACCACCGGGATTGGTTAGTTTGTCGCCTTGGTTCCGTGTTTCGCCTCGTGCTCTTCAAAGACATCGATGCTAAGCCGGCCCTGGTCATCCTCCCCGTTCATCAACAACTCCAATTCGTTGACGCGATCGTCGATAAGAGAAGCGCCTCGGTTGGATGAGCTGGTGCCAGAAGCCCTGCGATCTTGGCTCGAAGCAGAGGGGATTGCCGGTGTCAGCGAGAGGCTACTCAGGATGTGGGAGCTGGGCCCTGCTAGCATGCGTTCCAGATGCTCATCGACATTGTCGTGCGTGATAAACTCGTGGGCATTGTAGTACAGGCCTACCAGTTTGCTGCGCAGCTGATGGCGGTGCTCATTGTCCACCCGTTGTTTGGTTTCACGCCGGCGAATTTCACGCGCTTGGTAGTACTTGGCACGGTCTTGGGCCGTGGCAAAGGCCTGGACCTGCGCTGATGGGCCATTGGCGAGATCGGCAAACACATCGGCGTGCTTGTGAACGGTCTTACCCTCAGGGTTGAGCACGTTATCGGCAGAAAGCGGATCATTTTGCACCGTACGCACAAAGTCATCGCGCGCCTTTTGCCGCTCAGCTTCCCGGGCCTTTTGACGGGCCTCGCGGACGCGCTGTTGTTGGGCCAGTTTGTCACGCCGGTCGTCCCACAGTTGCAAGTCGTCATGGCGGTACGTATAGCGTGTCTCCTTGTACAAGCGGCGATACGCCAGCTTTGCGGCCATCGTGTTTGTCACCGGTGGCCGAGGGTGCGCTGGCACTTCCAGATCGGCGGCAGTCATGGGTGGTTTTTTGGGCTGTAGCGTACGGGGCCAGCCTTTGGGTGGATCAAACCCTGGCGCATACCCACACACACCTGGAACATACCCTTGGGCTGATTCCTCTGCTTTAGAAGCAGTGGGGGTGGAATCGGTCCGGGAACTCGTCGTGGTGCTAAGCCTTTGAAAGTGCGTAGGGCCAGAGATCAGCGGCTTGGCCCAACGCCCCGGCAGGGACGTAATCTGTCGTGCCACTGGGTTCATGGCAAAAATAAGAAAGCAGCAAAGCTGACTAGCTCACCGAGGAAGTGAAACAGATCAGAAAAATAATAATGCGAGGGTAGTTGGCCTGATCAAATTCAACCTCTTCGCTCGTCATCGGGGCGCAACCACCCAACTGCGTTGAAATCACGTGCGTAACCATTTGGAGCTAGAATGAGTTGTGCTCGCTGGGCAAATTTTAAATGAAGAGCAAAGGGCCACCAAGAGTGGCACTGCTTGACGTTGGCACAGGCATTAGTGTTTTGGGTCCAGTCGAGCGTTGACTAGCTACTTTATCAGTAGCGCCATGCGCTTTTACCAAAACTACGGCCATTACCGTATTTATTACCCAATGCATACCAAACACACCCACACGTACTACTGCAACAATCCAGTGGTGTAAACCCCAGCGCCTATTCCTGCATATCCTCGTCCTTGGGAGCGATGGATTCCACGGCTTGTTTCACGACTGCACACTTGTTCATGAGCACGCGAATAGCTCGCACGAACAACGTTGGCGGAGGAATAATGCCTGTGGATTCAATGTTAAATAAAAAGTGATCACGCACCCGCTTCAGCTCGACCATTCCCTCGAATTCCTTATGCCGCAACACCTCGCGACTCGCGGTATCCTTGCGGTGGTTGACTACTTTAGCCTTTTTCACGCCTAATAACGGAACAATATAGCACCCCAATTTTGCCAAAAAATACAACCAATCAAGCAGGCCCATAGTGCACGTGTGAGTGGTCCCGAATGACAGTATCCATCAATACTCGGATGAAAGGGATTCTCTTCCCCGCTTCACTCACCCATACAGCCCAATAACTCCTATACCAGGCCGTGGCACACCAGCAGCTGATTAGCATTTTCATATGTCTAACGTACCATTTTCAGTTACAATCTCGACCACACCCGAAGGAAAACACTTTTGGAACTTGTCGGCTAGGCCGCCGGTGATCTCCTGTTTGATATCGATGTGAGGCAACAACCGATATGATGCCGTTGCCACTGGGCTCCACTTGGCGTGATCGGCACCAATACCCTTTTCGCAATGCAATTCGCAGTTAATCTCTTGCCCAGGGCGCAGTTTGGCAATGAGAATATCGTCAAGCACTGGGCGAATGGGGTTATCGGCAAAGCGGGTGCCCTGGTCGCCCTTGGGGTCCCAAATGAGCGCATTGGAGTACACGCTCGAGTTGACGTACAGTTTATCTGGGTCCGTCTCGTCTTCAGACACCGTTTCGTCCGAGCGACGGGTGCACTTGACCTGCATCTGAAACACAATCGTGTTTAGATCAGTGGGGCTTTCGTCGGCTGCTTTGAAGTTGAACATTTCTGGCTCGGCCAGGATGGGAATCAACCCTAGGCGATGGGCCAGCACTTCGTCCTGGACGATGCCTGTGTTGTTCAAGATGTACACGTACTTGATGGCCATCGTTGGCACCTCGGCAATCAAAATGCGGCGGATGGCATTGGCCAGCGATGCATCGACGCCCACCAGGTCAAATTCCATCGTGTCGCGGGACACGCGCCATACTTTGATGCTTAGCTTCTTCTTGAACCCTTCGAGCCCAAAGCCACTTGGGTCTTCGTGGGGGAAATGGTGAGGGTACTCGTGCGATGATACCTATACATTGCAGCCAACGGTTGTACAGTAGGCGCGCCAAGGCATTGCGAAATTCTTTTAACGCAGGAAAGGCGAGCTGTTGGCCAGATATAGTAGATGTTTGGGGCGTAATTTGGCACAAACCAATATATCTAAACAGAGTGCATGTAGGGTAGTGGCTATTGCGCTCCAGCTCGCCTAAATCGCAGGTGTAAACTTACGTTGGTCACCTGCTCTGATTCGAGCACCACATGATCGCGATCGTAGGGCATGGCTATGGCTGTTTGCTGGGGGGAGGGTGGAATGCGCAAAGACAAGGCTGACAATGAGATAAAGGCACAACTCTACTCGTCGAGGCAGTGAATATACAAAGAAGGCATAGCAATGCGAGAGCGCCAACATAAAACAAGTGCGGTTACTGCGGCGGGTATCACTTAGGAAGGCTTTAGGTTTACCATGGCAGCCATTGCCATCCCACCTCTTTGAATTCGCCGTATAATTTTTTTTGCGTTAGGCACACACTCGAACTCCACCACCATAGGTCGCCACGAGCTATGTGCGTTCGAAAAAAACTTTCAATCCTGCCTGGCAGACGATTTTGTCCCATACCACCAAAAGCTGGTTGAGCCTTTGATAGTGAATAAAAATGTAGTAAAAAACCACGCCATTCGAGCATGCTAACCAGCAAAAAGTTCAAGCCAACCTTTTCTTGCGGCAGTTGGCTGGCAATGAATCCTCTGACAGCATTTACGACCACACCTAGACCTTTACGCTTTCCGATACTTTTTTCTTCGGTTTACCTGATCCCCACTGTGAGTACCCTAGACCGCCATAAGCGCCCATTAACCGACACGCTGCTCCTTTAACGCATTCACTGCTACGACCGGTCACCATGAAGCTCGATATTAAAGTCCTGCGGTACATGTCCCCAGAGGACTTTCGTGTCCTAACAGCGGCAAGTATTTTGACTTGCTAAAAGCAAAAGCACACTACGCTGTCCTTTTCGACGACGCGGCTGCTGGGTTGGAATAATCGCTTTGAGTGGATAGCCTGTGGATTAGTGAAAGCATCCGGCTTCCTGCCACCGCCATCTGGCTCCGTTGCGAGCGATTCTAATCAATTTCATTATTCTATATTGCATCGTTGAAATTTGTGGTCACCGGAGGCTAGGTGGAAATGGGGTCCAAGAACCATGAAGCGGTATCTGTACCGTTGATTGCCGAAATTGCCAATATCCGCCCTGGCACAGTGAAGCGATGCATTGCCGAACTTGCCAAAAAGAATTTGATTTCCCGAGTGCCTACGACGAAATACGTGGGTTACCGGTTGACCTATGGTGGATACGATTACTTGGCCCTTCACGCTCTATGCAAAAAGGGCAGTGTAGCGTCCGTGGGTAACCAGATTGGTGTGGGCAAAGAGTCTGATATCTACGTGGTAGCCGACGCCGAGGGCAACGAGCGCGTTCTTAAGATTCACCGCCTAGGGCGCACGTCGTTTCGCACCGTCAAAAATAACCGTGATTACCTCAAGAACCGCCAAGCGGCCTCTTGGCTGTACCTGTCGCGGCTGTCAGCCACCAAAGAGATGGCATTTATGAAGGTGCTAAAAGACCATGGGTTTCCAGTACCCACCCCATACGACCAAAACCGTCACTGCGTGGTGATGGACTTGGTGGACGCCTTTCCGTTACGCCAAATCCAGGATGTCGGAGAGCCTGGCAAGCTGTATTCGGACCTGATGAACATGATTGTGCGGTTGGCCCAGTACGGTTTGATCCACGGCGACTTTAACGAGTTTAATATCTTGGTCAAGGAACCCGGTACCCCCGTCCTCATCGATTTCCCTCAAATGGTGTCAACCAACCACAAGAATGCCGAGTTTTACTTTAACCGCGACGTCACCTGCATTCGCACCTTCTTTCGCCGGCGCTTTCAGTACGAATCGGTTTTCTACCCGCGCTTTACCAAGCATGCCGCGAGAGAGTTTAGTTTGGACGTTCAAGTGGCTGCCAGCGGCTTTACCAAGAAGCAGCAACGGGATCTGGAAAGCTACCAAGAAGCGGAGGCCGACAATGACGATGAAGATGAGGACTATCTGTCTCCCAGTGATGAAGACTCGGAGGAAGATGCCACTGATGATAGTACCAGCAGTAAGGCTAATGACAGTGCCGACGACTCGGAACCAGTGTCCGTAAGTAAAGCTGAACCGCATTTAACCCAGCCGAATTCACTTCTATGCCAGCCGTCGGATTCAACCACCACTAATCAAGAGGATACAGCGACAGCGACATCTGCTATGGCTGGGCTAAAATTGGAGTAGCATAAGTGAACTGTCAGATAATTGGAGTTGAGCGGTGTGCAACTACTATTATTTTATCGTAACTGATGGGCCATCTGCAACGCACCATTGCATCTCCCCCCCCCACTGTATCATGATCGTTTGCGTACAAATGATACCAATAAATGATATACTATTAATCAGAGTGGCTCGTTAATGCACAGCCACTATAGGTTGACAACGGGCCAAAGCTAAATACGTAATTTGGATTTCTTAGCCTCCCCTCCCCAGTTTGTCGTACTGGCAAGCATGCAACTTCTGAAGTGGTGCTGCCAGGGCACTAACTTTGGCAGGGAAATTTAGAAACTTGCCCAAGCCCAGAAGTCCAAATGTATTATCTTAATCTAGGAAAATGCAGCTGTTTTACCGTGAATAAAGCTAGAGACCGCTAACATACAACTTGAGGAAATCACTATAGATGCAAAAAGGCCATACCCCAAGGCACAACCAGGCCTAGGCCATAGTCAATATATTCTTGGCTTAGTCACCACTGGCGATAACCGACTCTTGGAACCCAAGAGGTAAAAAAAACCCGGGTCCACCACATACCGAGGTTATGCGAGGCGATACGTTTGGCACGATAGAGTGATTAGTATGTCTAGATGCTGGAACACGCACGGCAAGTACCAGGCAAAAGTAGGGCTGGAGCCCTTCTGGTATGACCCGAGCCAGTATCATATTGAGTCACCCGGCTGTGCTTTATCTCGACTGCCGCCGGCTGGACGCTTTTTATGGCTATACTGTGCTGAACCTAATCGCGTGCTTTGGCCGTGCGTGATAGTTGCCAAGTGATGACCCGGGATGCCAGGAAAGCTAGAGTTACAACCGATTAAAATGCAAAATACAGAAACAAGTAACATTTCCACCATGATGGATGGCATCGCACCATGCAACAGTTACACGATCAGTCAAACATTTTTTTCTATGGAGTGAGCATTAACTAGGCAATTGGTTAGTCACAACGGCACTCGGATAGGAGAAAGAGTATGGTACTGTCTGACTATTCAACTTGTGTCTTGGAGCACTTACTATAAATTAGGAATATGGTCATATAAGCAGCGTTGATGGCAGTGACAAACACCCCAATCGCCAGGACCACCGGAAATACCGCGGTGCTAACCCAGTAAAACATACCGTCCCGAAACAGGATGCGGTACAATCCCGAGTGCATGAATCGGTTGGCCCGGTAGATGCGCACAAGGAAAGTGAGCGACACAATGGCATTGAAGACAAAATCCGAGGCTAATGCTATCACGAAACTGGTGCTTTCGAGGGTCATATCACATAGGAGGCCGTCGCCAATAGTGGTAAAAGTGATTTGGCTGATGGCGTAAATGTGGGCTGCAATGGTGAATCCGTAAAACAATGTAGTGCTGTACAAAAACAGCTTGGACAGCTCGCTCACGTAATACCCTTTGATCAGTAGGATACTCCCAGCACCTGCCAGCGTGGCCATGTGCAGGGCAAACATAAAGGACGAGTAGACGCGGCAGGACATGTGTAAATAGTCGCGCAGGAGCATGACCGTCGCAATAACCGTTAACACCAAGTTCATAACCCAGCAGATAACGTATAGCACTTGGCGCCGGTACTGAATAGAGCGAGAAGCCATGTACAAGTTATGCCATAGCACAAGCGTCAGCAAGCTCAAGCAGATGCTGGTGAGCACTTTGCTTTCTAGGTGTTCGGGCAAATACGCCACGGTGCCACGGACAGCCATGGTAATGAAACTAGGCCTGGTGAATTGCCCACAAACTATGGCAAACCAGGGTCGATGGAGTCAAATACGATACAAAGAGCACCAAGGCCCGCTGAGCTGACTATTAATGTCAACGAAAAGCTGTCACACACAAACAAGTGGCTGCGCGCTTGGACAGTATGCAAGGGCTGCATAGGTGTTCCTACAGCTCGGAGTAGCCTTGTTCCTAGTCACGCCCACCACTAAGCAGTGCCCGCTTTCCACCAAGACTAGCAGAGCACAATAATCGACTAAACAAAAAAGGCCACTAGAGTAACAACGCATTCAGGGTTTAATAAAATACAAAACAGAACCAGACAGATAAAATCCACCAGAGCGGTGAAATATGGATATTGACAGCAGTGAATAGAGCGGGAACCGAAATGCAGGTGACAATGCCCACCTCACCCACCCGACGCCTTGCAAATGCCATCTGGCAGTGGGTACTTGCTGCTAAGTGCAGACAAACCTACTGGCCACCACCCCAAAGCATCCTCAGCTGAGAGCTCCTTGGGATGAGTGCACTACTGGCGGCGTTCCCATGAAGGTGGATCGAGAATTACCGCGGCTGAAAAGGGATCGACCATGGTGGTAGTTCCAAAAGCGTCCACCCGGACCATGACCTTTCAGTATACAAGGGGTGCCTCACTGGAAAATCTTGCCTATTCGATACCCAAAAGGCAGCACCTTCACTCGATCTATTCTAAGACCAAAGTAATCGAAAGCCAGCGTGAGCCAGGATCATGGCAAAACCCTGCACCAACAGGCTATGCTCAAATACTACTAAACAAGCTTTGATCAATTCTTGCAGCCATTCACCAACGCTCGCGTTATATTACTTGGTACCAATCCCTGTGACTTTATACAAGGCCACCAAGGCAATATTGCACTTGGACGTGTGCCCTATGTGGTCTAGATATGGATGTGGGTGAGAATGGTTTCCAGCTTTTTGGTGTAATCCGAGTGAAATTGAATGGTTTTGGACAAATCCACGTTCTCGATTCGCCCGTCTTCGTTAATAGCCGAAGCAACCCCAGTCAAGCCAGCCATATGGGTGCTCAGGGCGTTGACCCGGTACAAAAAGGCCAAGATCCAGTCGGACTTGGAGTACCCGTTGACAATGCGACGGCTAACCACGCTGCGGATTTTGGCCCATACCTCGGGGTCTTTTCCGCTAAACGGCCCGCCCAAGAAGACCACACTGTCCACCAGACCGTAGGCCTTGCGTTCCGCCAGCGCGAGTAAGCAGTGGTAGATGACCAGGGCCCCCAGCGAGTACCCCACGAGAATGACGGGACGGTTACCCTGGGTGCGGGAGGCCAGAACCTCTGCCAGCACTTTGCCAGCGTTCTCTGCGCGGTTGAGGCCTACACCCCACGGGTTATCGATCAAGCTCCCCGCCTTTACAATGGCCATTGGCCACACCAGGGCTGACATGAGCGTTGCCAGGACCGTTTGCTTGAGCACCTGGCCCGCAGCGTAAGTAACCGCTTCGCTGCTGACCAAGCGACTAAAGGCATTGCCAACGCCCAGCAACGCGTCCGAGTCAAAGGACAGTACGTAGTGGTCGTATTGGCTGATCTTGGTATGAAAATAGGGTATCCACACGTGTCGGGCGTCGGCACGATGGTTCAAAAACCCGGGAATGAGGATCGCCGACACCAATGATGGCATTGGTAACCGGTCGTTGCTGGAAAACAGTTCGTCAAATTGAAATTCGTGGAGCCCGCGGACCCGTCGGTTCATCCGGTACCCTTCATGTTCGTTGAAATGATAGAATGGCAGCAAGGTAGGCCCATACAAGTATTAGCTACCGCGGCCCTAACTTTAAGATTACAATCGCCAACCTAAACCTAATTTCTCGGAAGCCAAAGCGAGACAGGCACCAGACCCCGCTTTTAAACATGCCGGTCATTCGGTTGAAGATGTGATTAACCCAACTTGTGTATTACCTGTAAGCCCGCCACCGGCCAAGCCGAACAGCGAACCAATTAACGCGGCACCACCAACGGTTGAGAAGAACGCCAGCCCAGTGATGCTTAGAGCACTGAGGCCAGCTACAACCAGCGGAGCAGCTAAACCAGCCGTCAAACCAATGGCCGTGGCTCCCAGTGCAGCCGCCGTGCCCGTGGCCACATACTTCCACACCCGATTTTGGGTATTTTGGTTGGCCAAAGCTGGTGCCAGCCCACTGTTTAAGGAGCCCGCTGCTTTGACTTGCTCTTTCTGGTCCAAGGACTTGGCCTCTTCCATGCTGACGTACAAGGACTGGGCAACCAACCGCTCAATGTCTAAAATGTCTTGATCCGGTGCTTCCAACGCCCGACCGACCAGAATAAACACAGCGCGGGCTCGGGCATCGTATTGAAGAACGTACGAGGTGGGATCAAAGGTCACTTTCGGTGCTCGCTTAAATTTTGGTGGTACAAAAGCGCGCTTCCAAAATTTACGAAATGGCTGGCGGGTTGGTGATATAGGTGGAGAGCCGTTTTTGGTAGGCGATAGTGATGGGCTACTGGAGCTCTCTGGTTCGCTGGCATCGCTCGTGATCTCTAGAATGACTTTTGGCGACGATGTCGTGGGCTGGGCCTTGGACTGAGAAGTTAAAATTGGCGACGGTGATCGCGGCAGACCCGGGGCTGTCGCGGTGGTGGGTGAGGGCTGCTCCATTTCCTGCAAGGCATCAGGTAATGTTGACAGTCCCAAGGCAATTAATAGCAGATTGACCAAAATACAGTTACAATCGACCGCTTGCTTGGATTTCGGGGACCCTGTGAATTCCTGGCGCAAGTTCTCAGCGATCAATGTGAGTTCACGGTGCATCTCGAGGCGTGACTCGGGTCGTGGAAAGAGGTCCGGATCTGTGATATGGCAACCGGCAGCATCCAGTGGAGTGGTTATCAGGGCCAAGGGATTAGCTAATTGCTCGTGGCACTAAACGTAGGTATTGGACTGTTGATAGCACCGCTGAATGAACTAGCTCAGCTTTTTTCCACAAGTCCTGCAGGAGTACTACTACGTTTAGTTGAAAGTTTAACAAATTGCCTTGTTACCATTAGGTGTTAAAACGTACCGTAATCGTCCAAATCCAGCCAACTGTACACCATTTGGCTAAACACGCTTTTCCAGGTGGGGTCTGGGTCGTCGGTGGGCACCACGAGCTGGGCCTGCAGCGTTATGAGAGAGGCCAGCAAAACTCGCAGCGATGACCGCCATTTGACCAAGGTGCTGCGGTACGCCAACAGCTTCTCCATGGGGTTGTCCTGTTTTTTCATGCCAAAGAACTTCATGGCTGCCAACGAAACCGAGAGCAACTGCACCGATGCCCTAAAGCGTCAAAACGAATGAACCGACAAAAGACAATGGACCTGGGCGTTGCGAATGCTGACAACGAGCAGAATCAACAAAGCGTGGAATTGGAAGGGTGGAGTAAGTAAATAAACGCCCATTGGCCAATGCCCAGGGCAGAGTAGGGTTGGCTGGTCCAATCCCTACCTCGTGGCACATGAGAAGAAAATACGACTTGAGTCAGCAGGGCTCAATGGACACGCCGCCAGCTGCTTCGCCAGAACATATGACAGGAAAAGCCCGAGACTCTAATGAGGGGCAGAACACCACCGCCAACCGTTACAAGGCTGGTGACAGCTCGGGCGGTCCGTCAAGCCTGACCAGTCACACGTACCTTGGCTCCAATTATCATCGGGTAGAACGGAGCACGGGTAGTGGCTATCAAGTATGGGTGTGTGCGTGTAAATGTCGAGAAAAACGGTCGCATTGTAAACTGAATGATTGGGAGATGAGTGTTTATTGACGCTGGTCTGCTAGCACCAGTTCGTACTACTTTGCGCGTGGTCGTTTGGGTTGGGTAATACCGGAAGGAGAAATGGAGTGACAATTGCAACGAACACGACTATGATTATGTATACAAAGCCAAGCCTATTGCTACAAAATGAAGATGAGGATGATGATGGAGCGGTCCCGCCCGCGCCTATCTAGCAAAAGACCACAGGGAAACGACCCTGTGGTAAATTACACCGTCATCACGCACATACATCCCAACGGATACGGCCATTGACCAAACAAACGGCAATGAAGCGAACCAGGGCGATGCATCCCAGTGCACGTGCCGGGGCGCCAAAGTAAAAAAACTAAACCAAGGCACAAGCACGCACACAACTAAACGCTCCCTACCGGTCCCGCTCATTTCTTTTCTCCTTTACGAATTACTGGCCGTCCGCCGATTTCATGTGCTGCTGGAGAACCGCCAGGGCTTCGTCGATCTTGGCATCAAGCGCCTCCTTGGTTTCCACCAGATGCAAAAGCTCACCGTTGTCCATCTCGAGCAACATGCCAGTGATCTTGCCGGCCAACTCGCCTTCGCGTTCTTCAATCAGCGGGTACAGCGCTTCACCCAGCAGCATCTTTTGGTCCTCGGGGTTAGCGTTGGCCAGCGTCGCCGCGTTTAGCACTGAGGTGCCATTATCGGCAGCAACACCAGCAGCGGTGTCAGCAGCCTTGTCAGCTGAAGCATCCCCGTTGGCAACAGCGGCGCCAGACGACGCATCAGCCGACTGCTCACCAGCCATGGCGGCCTGGCTACCAGGGTGCTTGGGGCCTTGGTATTTGGCACCTCCACGGGCAGCGGCGGCACCACCGCGCCCACCACTGGCTGCTGCAGCGCTGTACCCACCACGGGGTTGGGCATTGGCCGCCGCGGCGCCACGTCCCGGACCATGACGACCACCTGCACCACGACCAGGGCGCGCTTGGGCCATCGGAGCACCGGGGTAACCACCCGTCGGTGGCATAGCGGCGTATTGACCGGTCACACCAGGCGCGCCCATGCCCTGTGGGTTGGCTGGCGCGCCAGCGTTGGGGCCGTTCCAGCGGTTGCCGCGCGGGCCAGCGGCCATGCCGGGCTGCTGGTACGCGTGAGGCATCGGACCGCGCGGCGGGTAACCAGCGGCAGCGGCGGCGGCGCTGTTGTAGTACATGTGAGGAGCATTGTACATAGGCGCGGGCACAGCACCGGGAGGCATGGGGGGCATAGGGCCGCCC
>JANBQA010000631.1:0-11818 GCA_027576955.1 Dimargaris xerosporica
CTGTCTAACCGACTGACTGGGTATATTAGGCACTTGTGTTGGTGGTTATGGTGCTCGCTATAGACCCATATTGACGTGGTCACAGACTTTGATGACGATTTGGTTGCCCAGCTGCAGCACTTGGCAGAGAAACACCGGTTCATGATCTTTGAGGACCGCAAGTTTGCTGACATTGGCAACACGGTCAAATTGCAATACGACGCCGGAGTCTACCGCATTGCTCACTGGTCCCACTTTACCAACTGCCATATTGTGCCCGGCGAGGGCATTATTCAGGGCCTAAAGGAGATTGGACTGACTCTCAACCGCGGCTTGTTGCTTCTCGCAGAGATGTCGCCAGCGGATTCGTTGGCCAACAACGCGCAGTACACCGCCAAAAATGTGGAGATGGCCCAAAGGCATACCGATTTCGTCGCGGGGTTCATTGCCAGCCGCCGGCTCACCGACGACCATGATTTTGTGTACATGACGCCCGGAGTTGGCCTCGACAGCAAGGGCGATGGTCTAGGCCAGCGCTACCGCACCCCTGAACAGATTATCGCCCACAATGGCAGCGACATCATCATTGTGGGCCGTGGGATCTATGGCCCGGACAAAGACGCACGGGCAGAGGCCCAGCGGTACCAACAGGCTGGCTGGCAGGCGTACCTGGCACGGCTCTTTCCCTAAATGCTGCTTGCGCTGCGGTGCCAATATAGATGTAACACTTTCTTTCTTATTACTTATAAATTTTGTTGATATTTTATTACTGCACACAGGCTATGTCAGGGGCTACCGTCGAAAGGCCCAGCACCCATTTGGCGCACCTATACCGTCGCTTGGTGATCTACCCACCCGCTTGCCCTCCCCATTGTCCCATCGCCTCCCATGGCCAGTGTGTACGGAGTGGGCTATAATGGGTTTGCGCAAATTGCACCCGTGCAAACGTTGGACCACGACGGTCAACAAACAGCGGTTGACGACATGGCCAAAATGCCGTCGATGCTCGAGCAATGGACCGCGGTGCCCCAAGTGACGGCGATTCTCGCCGCTGACTGGAACCTGACCTGGGGTCGACTGGGTCAGTATGGAAGACCACCCAGTGCATGGACGCCGCTGCTTTTGATAAGAGCTTGAGCAACAAAGCGTACTGGGTTTTTTTGCCAGACATGCACAGGTCTGCTTCTGCTCCGCACGGACATTGGTACCGCCAACACTTTGACTAACTACTGTTACTGTGCTTGGGCTTCTGTTTGCCAATTAGGCGATTCGACCACCGCTGTCTACCACTGGGGGTGGTGTCCGAACCGCCAGCAAGTGGTGGCAGGCCCTGCACAGGGGTGCTGCTGGCCCACGGACTTGGAGCCAGTCGTGTCCGTTTCCCCGAGTGGGCGATTGGTCCGCTCAGCCAGCCAGTTCCTTTTCCAGATCGATCTGGGAGCCTCTGTGGTGCTACAGCTTGCCAACATTGTTAGTATGGCGCACACTGTTACGGGCCATGCCGCCGCCATCACTCGTAAGTGAACCAAAGTGCCCATAGCTACTGGTACCCTCAGCACGCAGCCGCATTACTTGGAACAAAGAACGGTTGAGTTGGAAACACTGGCAACGTCCCTCACACTCACCACCGACGCCTTTCCACGACCAACGTATGCATCGAATCCCATGCCAGAGTCTGGCGTGCTGTGGCAGTGGGAAATGGACTCCCCGACCACCACGCTCCATCTCCATTTGATTGACCCTCCGTCGTTCCCTACACACCCCGCTAAATTGCTACAGGTAGTGGCCGGATGGGACCACTTTCTTGCACGGGACAGTGCGGGCAACGTTTACAGTTGGGGTCAGGGCAGGTAAATAGCATTGAAAACGGTGGCGCGGCAATGCTTCATCGGTGTTTGAGGGCGAGCTCGACACATTCTTCACGCCACTGGCATATATTTGGTAAAGCAGCGCAGGGAGTTGGGTTAAAAATAGACTAAAGGTCTACGCCCATTGGTTCTCGGGCGCGTGCGGCCTAACAGCAACGAGCTAACAGGCAAACCTTTGACCAGGCACTTGCACCTAGAAACCATGGAGCGCCCAGGTTTGGATGTCATTTGACGGTAGCTCGCCAGTTGACCGGCATGAAATGAGAGAGGTACCTCTCAAAGTTAGCGTGAAGTGGGTGGAGAGGAGGGAGGACGAAGTCATGGTTACCATCGTCATGCTTCTCTGCTGCTGTCTGCCACTGCAATCCTCTGATACCAGTGCTCCTGTCCCTCCCTCCCCCCCCCACTTTTGCCTAGCTAACCAGATTACACTGACTACTCACGGCATCATGGTCTGAGTTTTTTTTGCGTCGGACTGCATACCTGGGTCAACAGATTTGGTCAGACAGGCCATGGGCACCTTACGGATACCAAAGAACCGACCCTAGTGGCGGCCATCCAGGGCATCTTTGTGGCTTCTATTGCGACAGGAGCATGGCATTCGATGCTTCTCTCAGGTAATAGTGGACAGCCCATGGTCATCTCGATCTCTGTGCAATGCACTGCGGCTGCCATGGGTTTGGCCAACCTGAGGCATTTCTTCCCAGAAAGGCAAAACGGCCGATGGTTTTGATTGCGCTCGATAGATTGGGTCATCGCTCTCGGTCAGCGCAGGATTAGAACCGCGAAGGGGGTGAAGGAAGGCATTACGCTTTGTTCTCCTTTGCTGCGCGCACAACGTTACCCCAAGTGCAGTGTATCAATGCACCAGGATGTGGCTATCCTTGCTCTGCAGATACCTGTTCTCCCTAGGGTTCTGAGTATTCATCATTTGCGCGCAGGGCCTGGCATCTTCCACTGGCGAGACCCCACCAAGGCTACGAGTATGCTGATTGCCCAATAACCACGAGCACCACTTTTGATTGCTTTGACCTGTGGGCGCGAGTGGGTGATACTTTTCTAGACATTGGCGATGTGTACGCCTTTGGCCGAAACGACCACGGCCAATTGGGTCTCAATGTGCCCCCAGATGAGTCGACCCTAGTGCCTCAACTAGTGCAATATGAGAGCGACCAAAAGCCCGATATCGCGACAATAGCGTGTGGCGAAGCCCACTCGGTGGTGACTGCAAGTACGTTTGGCTATGCCAGCAGTTTTGCACTGGTCAGGCCTTGGATGCTATCGTGATGCTCCCCCAGCCAGAGAGCGCTGTTGGGGCTCAACAGCTCAAACCCAACTGGCAACCCATTTTCAGCGGTAGTTACGCTGTGACAACTTGGGTATCGACGCTGACTATGACCATGCCTAGATACGCTTGTCCTTTGTTATTTCTGTAACCTGGATAGTCGACGGTGCCGTGTTTGTTTGTGGCTGGGGTAAGTACGTGACTAGGTGCTGTGTCACCCCCCATTGTCTTCTACGGCCGAACCATGCGCGTCGGTGTGACGAATAATAGATATTATTACCGCCGCATACCGTGACAAGCCAACGGCCGTAGAGTGTGTCCCGGTCCACAAACTTATGGCTACGGCGGTATGGCGTGCATGGCAGTGCACTGACCGGTAACCCAATTGGTGCCCAACTTGCGGTCTGACACCAGCACGACCATGGCGATATATGCGATGGGCTATTCACTCGCACAGGAAAATACGGCCAGCTCGGATTGCCCCTAATGGCACCTTGGCCAAACAAAATATTTCGACGCGTACCCCAAATCAGCGCCCGGCACGGTTATTGCGGCAGATGGGCCACTTTTCTAACAAGTACTTCCTTGCATTCAGCGGATAAAGGTTCTGTGTAAATGGCACTGTTTACAGCATGAGGCACTAGGAATAAAGGCTTGGGTAGGGTTGAGCCACCCTTGGTGGGTAAGCCTGTCGCCTATTTTGGAAGCGGGCTCTGCCGTGCGGTGCGAGAAAAAGGTGTCATCGAGTATGAGTAAAGATGGCGCGCTTGGCGGAGGCAGCGGCTGCTTGTGCACACGCCTTCTAATAGCCTTAAAAGGAAAATTGAGGCCAGCCCTTTTCAACGACGCTGGAAAGAGTAACACATGCTTCACCCTGAACTTGGGCCAGGGCTGAGAGGCCTGGTCCACCAAGCTGTGTGGAAGGGAGCCGACCACCAATCGTATTCCGTCGCCCAACGACCGCGCAAGGACTTGGGGCCATGGGTCCTCGCGGTCAATGACTGGTGCCGCCTGGTAAAGCGAGCAGACCGTTAGCTGTGTCGGTTGGCCGCAGCCGCGTGGGTTTATGGTGTGGAGGTTGTGTCAAGAAGTTCAGTTTTTTTGTTTCTCGAATGGTGGGCTGACAGATAGCCCTTGCATCTGCTGCTGCTGCTGATGACTGGTCGGCAACCCTCTAGCATAAGCGCTGGCGTCCTGGGTGTGCTCGTTGATAAGGCCATCGCCTAGGACACAAGGCCTGCCCCTGGCATCGTCGGCGATGGGTGGTTTTCCAGAACGTTGGCTAGAACCCAGGGTGCCTGTGCAACTGCGCCCAAACGGTGAACGCCCGATGACCTTGGTACAGCAGCTCCGTTGGGAGGCCCCCGCCGCGCTGGGGCGAGCATGCGGTGTGCAAGCCGTAAGCACATCCATCCGTCTCATCACTAGCTGGGTAGGAAAATAGGTGCTGGTGATAGGGCATCAAAAAAAGGAAAAACGAGGAGACGTTGTGAGCCCGTTACCCATTTTCAGCCGATGGCTGCAGCCAGCTGCGCGGTTGAGTCGGCTGCCCCGCCATTGGGTTTTGCTACCATGGCCAGGTGGGGCTATGCGCGCGCACAATATCCGGTGAGGATGTCGCGGTGGACGGTGGCAACCAAAGCGCCGGCGGACCGGATGCCCATTCTGCTAGGCTCTCAGCAAGTGTCTCTTTCTTCCCCCTCCCCTCGTTTCTCCGTCTTCCTGCTAACAGTGTGTATGCGCTTACTCTCTCTCTTTAGCGCCATCCTTCCTCCCTATTCCCTCCCAGTGTGCATGCGCGCGCTGATGTATATATTTGTCTATATAAATCTTCGCCTCCACGCCTTCCCCCTGTCCTACGGACCTTGTTTACTTTTTTGGCCTAATAATTAGGTGTGCAACTGAACCAGCACTCGCTGCGGTGCAGGCCGGTGACTGACATTTCGGTAAGGACAGCTGACGCCGCTGCATTGCTCGCCAGCGGCCTCGATGTTCGCTTTCACTTCCTCTCTATCTCTATTTTTTCCTCTGTATGGCGAGTGTGCTGGCTGCTTCCATGAAGCGCTGGTCCTTTTTTCTCCCTCCTTGGCCATTCCTTCTCCTTTCCTCCGTATTAATTAGCCTCGCCTTGGCTCTGACTGTGTACTTGTCATCTATTTCCCGGACAGCGAGCCGCTGCAGCGCCGCACTTAAAAACCTCGCTGGGCCCACTTGCTAACAAACACACACTTGGTCAATTGGGAGGCCACCGCGACCTTGCTACTGCTTTGTGGATTCGTTATTGCTCCTGGTCTTCTCTAGTGTTAATACTTGCTATCCGCCTGAGACGCTGGTCCCTTGGCTAGATACTTTAGACTGCTCAGGACTGCAGCGGTTTTGCCTATTGGCCTGACTACCACTGCGCAATTGTCCTTGGCTCCTTCTCTGGGTAGTAAAAAGCCAAGCGTCCATTCCATACTTGCTCTGTGTCGGTCCGTTTTTTTTTCGCTATTGAGCACCACGCGGCTGGTTGCCTCCAAAGCCCAAGAGCTGTGCATGAATGCACCGTCGGTAATTCGCTGGTGTGACAGGAGCACCGCTTGGCGCAAACCACCCCCTATCACCAACGTCTGTGCGTGCCTGGGTTCGTGTGCACCATTGCGGAGGCATAAAGCGCCGGAACCGGCCTGTTGATCACTTTTTTACTTCGGGCCGCCAGCACACGGCTGTGCAAGCCTAGTCCTATCCCCAGCCAGCTGCCCACTCGACGCACATAAATTGCTAGCCCTGGATCTGGCCACCGGGGCTAGCTGTGTGGCACCCATTGTTCCCGTTAGACAGGGCGGCAGCTTGGCTATTGCCTGGAGTATCTATTTCGTGGCATTATCCGACCATCACTGCTGCCTTTTTGAGGGGAGGGGTGGGTTTCCGAGCCCACCGTCCTTTTGCAGACCAGTAGTGACCGATGACACTGATCCCCTTGTGCACCACCGTTTAGCCCACACCTACTCGCTGCATGGCGTCGGTTACAACTCTGCAAACACCCCTGACGCGGGACCAGGCTGCCATCTTGGGCTACACCGCCCGCGTCACCAACTCCATGTCCATCGTCATGTGTGTGGCCATGGTAGCCATATACCTGGCCATTCACCACTTTGACCGTCCACTGTCCAACCGCGTCATCTTTCGCCTTGCCTTTTACGTGTGCCTCGTGGACACGGGCTACGCCATCGCCCAGCTCGTCCAGAATGGGTTTGTCGCTCCTTCCCCAGTGTGCACTGGTTCCGCCTTTACCCTTGTCTTTTTTAATCTCCTCTCCGCCTTCCTTCGGGTGCTGGTGGCGCTCCATCTACAGTTGGTATTTATCCACCAAAAGACCAACGCCCGCATCTACGAACGCTACTACCTTTTCTTTGCCGTTGCCCTGGCCACCGGGTGCGCGCTGGCGCCGTTCTTTGGCCACATGTACGGCTGGGTGCCGACCCAGTGGTTCTGCTGGTACCGGGACGACGGCAGTATCCAGAGCCTGCTTTGGCAGTGGCTGTCGTACTACCTGTGGCTGTCCCTTGCCGTTATGTACTGCCTTACAGCGGC
This sequence comes from Dimargaris xerosporica, assembly GCA_027576955.1. Classification (NCBI taxonomy): domain Eukaryota; kingdom Fungi; phylum Kickxellomycota; class Dimargaritomycetes; order Dimargaritales; family Dimargaritaceae; genus Dimargaris; species Dimargaris xerosporica. The sequence continues at coordinate 6,706 of JANBQA010000631.1, forward strand.
GATCCTGGTCATCCGTAAGATTGCCCAGATCGAGTCCGAGGTTGAAAGCGTTATCCAGCGTCCCTCTGCGTCCGCTCCCATGACCCAACTCGTCATGTCCCCTTCCCAAGTGGCCCTGCATGCATACAAGGTATCGGCATCGGCCACCCCAGCCTTGGCATCGCCACCGACAGACCCGACCCCCACCGCTTGTTTGCGCCTTGATGCACCATTGGCTGCCCCTCGGGGCCACACACACATCACTGTTCCGGCTGCAACCAAGCCCCATCCTCCCACTGGTCGGTCCTACTCTGAGGGCAACCTTGCCGAGCGATCCCAGCCGCTGGCCCGGCAATGCTTAAAACGTGTCATTTGGTACCCCGTCATTCCCATCATCACCCAGCTGATGGTCATTATCAATGCCTTTGTCAACTACTTCAACCAGGACATCAACCTGCCCATTTACATCATAGCCACTGCACTGACTGGCCTGCAGGGCTTTCTCACGGGTATTGTCTTTCTCTTTGACCCCTCTGTACGCAAGGCCCGCCAGCAGCTGTGCCGTTACTTGGTGGAGCGGTACTACTATCAGTACCGCCTGGTACACCTGGGCACCTACCAGCCGGTGTGCCAATGCTCAGGGTCCACCACAATCTTGCCCACTGGTGGCCCATCGGCGCACCTGCGCCATGGATCACTTCCATCGCTAGACCGTCATCCAAGAGCGCCGAGCATGGTCAACGTTGGGCCATTTCCTGCTCGTCGACCTTCCCTGTTCAATCCCGAGGGGCCCATAGCGATGCCATTGGAGGCCACCACCAGCTCCAAGGGTCTCTGGACCCGCCGCCCTAGTCAAGCAGCTATTCCAGAGACGTGGCACGCGTCCAATACGACGTCTGCCCAATCCAGCGTTACCAATGCCCTAGATCATGACTCGTCCACCTCAGCTTCGCGACGATCCTGCACGCACCTATTGCCCACGACGCATTTGTCGCAGTCTGCACCGATGGCATGGAGTCATCCGTCAGCACTTAGTGTAAACTTTGGCCTGCCATCATACCCACTCAATTCCTCCTCCATGCCCGATCTTCTGCCCAAGACAATGGATGCATCGCCGAGTAAGGCCTTCAATTCCACTCGTCCTTCAGTGGGCGTTCCCAAGCCAGCGTCGCTTGATCAGACCGCCCCTGCGCCAGGCTTGGTCATTCCGCCCGGTCCTCGTCCCATGTCTAGCATCTATGAGCCATCCCTGGCCTTTGACATGGCTTCAGACCAGCGCTTCGACTCTTTCACCTTGTTGCCCCATCAAATTGCGCCATTTTTGTACCCAAAGTTAGCCCGAATGATCCACTGGGGAGTCGGCCGATTGCTGGTAACGGAGCAGCACCGTGCACAACTATCACGCCGCATTCACCAACTGCATCGCAAAATGTCTTTACTGTAGTGCATATTTTGTATTGTAAATACTCACAGCACCAATTACACGTGCACTTGTTAGTTGGCGTTCGCATCCAGCGGCAGGTGGATGCAGATTTGGTGTTTTTTGTGGCATGATGATGATCGGTAGTTAGGTATGCCAGCAATGGTCCTGATAAATGGCTAGGGCCTGGATGCGTGGCCAATGTATTTTTATAAAACCTCAACCAACGACACGATTAACTGCCACTGGTATATGTTTAGGGTTATCTTCAAGTGTATTGGAATTTCGGTCCATGTGGTAGCCCAGTCGATGACAAGCAGGAACAGTGGCCGTGGAGTGTGTGAGTGATATGACTGAGCGTTGCGCAATTGCTCGTTTTATTAAGGAGAGTTATATTGACTTCAAACGGGACTTTACGGCACGTTTCAAACAAAAATAAATTATCAAGGCCGATTACTAAATATAGTGCAGAGGAGCAAAGGCTTTACCGGATGGTACGCGTTCCCAGCACCTTTAATTGGCCTTTTTGGCCTCCTGGAGCGCCTTTTGGGCAGCTTGGCTATTCTTCCAGGCGTGGTACTTGGTGTCGGTGCCACACAGGTAGTCCCACCAGCGGAAGGACGTGGAGTAGTTGTTGACAAAGGCCATGTGGTGGTAGTCGTGGTGATCCGCGCCGGACCAGATGGGCAAGAAGTGGCGCAGAGACCAGGGGAAGTCGTAACCCGAGTGCGAGTCAACGGTTTGCAGCAGACGCAAAACGATCCACGTCAGTACGGTGAAGATGTGCATGTCTCCCGTGGCCATGACCCAGAGCAGTGGGCCGCCAATAGTCCCGGCCCCAAGGATCAGGATCTCGATGGGGTGGGCATACTCAGCGGTCAGGCCAAAAGGGGTGGAGAACTCGTGGTGCTGCTTGTGGATGTAGCGGTACAAGGGGCCGTAGTGGAGAGCGCGATGGAACCAGTAGTGGAAGGCGTCCTCAAAGACCATAAACAGGCCCACCTGGACGGCCATTTCCTGCCAGCTAGGAAAGGGCACATCGGTAATCTTCATGCCGAACATCTTGCCCGTGGGGTGGAACAGCATCATTAGCGGCAGTTGGATGAAGGTGTGGCTGAACATGAGTCCCTTGAAACACTTCCACAGCTGCGCGGGAGTGGTGTCCTTGTCCTGGATCTTATACTTGCGCAGCGCTGGGATGTGGTCGCAGAGCCAAAACGGCAGGAATCGTCCAAAGTACACCACCTCGTGCACGACCAGACTAAACACCGTAATCACCAGCCACTCATCGCGCCCTTCGAACATGGCCGACCACCACTGCTCCAGAAGGTTCAGCTCGACACCCTGCCCAAACGCTCCGGTCGCACCGGCGCCCGCCACAGTGGCATTCGACATGGTTCGTGGTGTTGAAGTAGGCGTAAAGGGTATGGCCAATTAAAAACAAAGCGACGAGGACGCCGTTAATAATCTCCGTCGCCCCAGAGACAGAGCAGGCCCGTACTTTTTATAAGTGCCAACAAACAGGACAAAAGCAGCAAGTCTAGTGCCCAAACGACGGCGACAAGAAAGAACAAAAAAAAACAAAGAAAAAAACATCCAGCACCAAGCTAAAAAGGCCTTGATGTAATGGGCCTGAGGGGCACCACTGGGAGAGGAGTCTCGCATGGTCCCAGGATAACACGCTGCTGCGATTGGCCTCACACGCAAAGGATGTCTTCAGGAGACCCAAGCTGAGCCCAGGATTGTGTACAAAGGTCCAGGGCGCACCCGGACACTGACCGCCAATATGCAGCTGGGCCAATGAGAAGCGGGGGTCGCCAGCTCATCCCACTTTCAGCACAGTCATCCCACGTATGGCCTGATTTTTTTATTTTCAGAGAGGGAGAGTACCCGCTATCAGGCCGCTGGCAGCCCATTCCTTTTGCCCTTGGGTCCATGGTCAATGGCTGGTATATGACGCCCACAGCAGGGTCAAAGCATTGCAGTCCATCCCAATAAAATGACCCACACTTTATTGCCAGTGGCTTCCTACAGCAATGCTGCAGGCTGGGCCCACTGCTGTTGGTCAAAGGAAACATAGAATGATCAGGGCAGCACCAACTAGTGTGCAGAAAAAACCCATACAGGTAAGAAGTATGGCTGGCTTGTGTAAATCATCTTTCCAATTAACTAGCACTTGGTGGGGTGATATCAAGTTTGAAGTATTGCCATTGGCATGTGAAAGTAAACATCTGGGACCTGCAGGATCATGGAGATTACAGCAGAAAAAGGGCCAACCAACAATTAGAAAATGGGCAATAGCACATAACAGATACTGCCCAATGGATACTATAGCATAGTGTATTAGCACAGGTCTTGCACCCCCATCCCTGTGAAACAATTGTATGCACACTGAATTATGCTTGATGAAAATACATCAGTTAATGTAACTTTTAAAAACACTACTGTATACACCATATGAAAATCATATATGTCTTTAAAACCACCATTTCATGTAAAAGGTTTTTTAGGATAAGTGGACTAGAGCAAGGTGTTATTTATTGATGCAGAGGCATGTTATTATATATCACCAAGATTTAGCTTCCACTGCAGCAAGGCTTAGACTATGATCCTAGGTCAGTGATATTTGGTGGCCAATAATACTAAAGATGTGGCTCTTTAGTAATACTTCACAAATTTGTAAAGGATAATGACCATTGAGTGGAGTAACCAAAGCTCCATTATTCCTGTGCAGGGGTTGTAGGCAATATATATACTATTGTCACAAAATTCGGCCGAGCAGGACCAACAACAATAAATGATGTAGTAGTAACAGGTATTTATTCAAGCCTTAATTTGCCTCGATGGCTAAGGGCTTATGTTTAAATAGTTGGCCTGCTGGTGCAGCCGGGGCTGTGAAGCCCTAGCAGCTCACTGCTGCCAGCTGGGCGGGGCCAAGGGAGTCAGGTGATTTCCTGCTCCCCAGCCTCCACTGAGTTGGGAGACACTATAACCAAAGTGCAAGTTTCCCTTGATTTCAATAACAATGTCTCAACAGGCGTCATTAGTAACTAACTAGCCATGAGTACCAGGGCTACTAATACTTCACAAATTCTGCTGTGGATAATCACAAGTCAAAATAGTATTTATTCACCATCTGCCTTTTCTCCAAGGTCAAACATGCACTATTTATATTTAGCAGTGACCACTGATCCTCAGAGGTCACTGTGGCAGGAAATCACTGGGTATTTCAAAGAAATTGAGCTAGTAAAAATCAACTAGATAAGCAGCAGGTCAACTAACCCTTCCTATTTGAACATAAATATAAAAGTGTCAGTTGCAGTTGATAACTTAATTAAATCACATTAAATAGATAGCGTGGCATCTGGACTAGTTCTGTGTTATCTGCAGTGACTACCCACCTGATATCAACACTGGTGCACAGCTTATTGATTATCAGCAAGTCAAACATCACATATCAAGCTCACAAGTGATGTTGTCCAAAACAACACTGTTGTGGAAACTAAGTCTTTATTTCACCATCTGCCCTTCCTTAGAGGGTCAGATGTGCACTATTTATATGCCATGGTACCTTGGATGGCTTGGTGTGCACCACAGCAGGAAATCGCCTGGTATTTCGAGAAACTAGATGGTTAAAAGATCAACTAGATAAGTCGCGGGTCAACTGACCTCTCCTATTGCAATAAATATATAAAAGTGTAGGTTGCGATGTCA
>JANBQA010000632.1:0-11817 GCA_027576955.1 Dimargaris xerosporica
AGTTCGGTGGCCAAGGATTATGTGCGCCTGCTCAAGTTTGCCGACTCGCTGTTCCGTTGCAAGCGGCTCAAGGTTGCAGCATTGGGGCGCATGGGAACCATTGTCAAGCGGCAAAAGGACAGCTTGGCGTACCTGGAGCAGGTCCGCCAGCATTTGGCCCGATTGCCATCGATTGATCCCAACACCCGGACCTTGATTATCTGCGGGTACCCCAACGTCGGCAAGTCCAGCTTTATGAACAAGGTCACCCGGGCCGATGTCGATGTGCAACCCTATGCCTTTACGACCAAGAGCCTGTTTGTCGGCCACATGGATTACAAGTACCTGCGGTGGCAGGTGATCGATACCCCAGGGATTTTGGATCACCCGTTGGAGGATCGCAACACGATTGAAATGCAGTCCATTACGGCTCTGGCTCATCTGCGGGCCTGCGTCATGTTCTTTATCGACTTATCGGAGCAGTGCGGCTACTCGATTGAAGATCAGGTCAACCTGTTCAACAGCATTAAGCCACTCTTTGCCAACAAGCCCACGGTGTTGGTGACCAGCAAGATTGACTCGGCCCGACTGGAGGATCTGAGCGAAGAGAACCAAGCTCTGGTGCGGAGCATTCTCAGCGATTCCAATGTGGAAATGTGCCAGCTGAGTTCGCACACCGAGGAAGGGGTCATGGAGACCCGCAATCGAGCATGCGACCGCTTGCTGTCCACGCGTGTCGAGGCCAAGATGAAGGGCCAGAAGATTAACGACGTGCTTAACCGCCTGCACCTGGCCCAACCCGAAAAGCGCGGCGACGTGGAACGCCCTCCTTGCATTCCGACGGCAGTTGCTACCCGCGTCAAGTACGACTCCAACGACCCCAAACGCCGCCGTCTGGAGCGAGATCTGGAGGCAGAAAATGGTGGTGCGGGTGTGCACTCGGTGGATCTCCAAAAGCATTACTTGCTGCGCTCGGATGACTGGAAGTACGATGCCATTCCCGAGATTATGAACGGCAAGAACGTTGCTGACTTTGTGGACCCGCAGATCGAGGAGCAGCTGGAGATGCTGGAGCGCGAAGAGGAGCGCCTGGTCAAGGAAGGGTTCTACGAATCCGATGAGGACGAAGATGGCGACAGCGACGATGCCAATGGTATGGTGCCGAGCGACAATGCTCGTATCCGCCGCATGGCACGCAAGATTCGGGACCGCAAGGCGCTCATGAACGTCGAACGCCGACTTCGCCGCTCCCGTTCCAGCGCCCCAATGCCGCAAAAGGTGGCGCGTCGTCTGGCGACAGGCGATCAGCTGCGTGAACATCTGGAAGGCTTGGGTATCGATGAGGCCATCAGCTTGGCCACGGCGCGGTCGCGCAGCCGTCGCCCGGCCAAGCGAACCCGCTCGCCATCCCGGGCGGAATCCATGGCCCGTCGCGATGAAACCAGCGTTACTGCGCGCGCGCAAAGCGTGGTGGTGGCGCGGTCCGAGACAGGTGTCAAGAACCCCATCCAACTCAAGCAATCGGAACGCTTGCGCAATGTCGCCCAGCGACCCCGAAACCTCAATGGCCGCGTTGGCGATGCGGACCGATCGATCATCTCTGCCAAGCCGCGGCACCTGTTTGCTGGCAAGCGCAAGATGGGCAAAACCGATCGCCGTTAAGGGCTGGGTGCGTTTTTTTAGTTCAACTATATATGCCTGCGTGGTTGGTTCTTTTGTTGTTTCGGCGAGTCCTGCATACCCCTTTGAGTCCTGTGAAGCTGTGGTGTCTTATTTCATCGGCTCGAGGCATTCCTTTGGTGCTCTACCACTCGATTGATATTATGGTGGATATTTTCCTCGTGTCCCTGCATTGGGGTCAGTGTCGTAACGCGGGCTCAAGGCCCATTCGCATCGCTTGTCATTGCCGCAGTTGCATTTATTTTGCGTGATTAGTTGGAGTAGCGGTGCTGACCGTTTGGGCCAACTTCTTCAGTCTGAGTGGCCACAATTCACAGTATCTTGGGCTAGTGGAGCTCGAGTCACACAATCTATTGGATTATCCTTCCTCTTATAAAAGCTATTTTACCAGACGTGGCCTGCATACTCTCATGCTAATTTTCAGCGGGTGCACCACGTGCTGATATCCAGTTACCAGGCAGCCGAGTGCAACGCCATGCGGGCTGTTGCGCCGTAAACTTATTCGGCGTTGAACGCAGGCCATGGGGGTGGTCCAGAACAAAGCATACCATGACACGGGCTGTCCAAGTGCCCTCGTGCCACACGGTCATCTTAGAGTGTGCTATGCTGGGCGATTAGACCATCCAGCTTCTGCTGAATGTCTGTGACCAAGGCCGGGTCCAAGCATAGCTTTTCGCGATCGACAAACGGGGTGCCCAAGGGCGAGCATCGGCTGAGGTACTTGTACCGGGTGTCCAGGGTGGTGACCGGTGCAGTGGCGGCGTACACTTCGGAGATGGCGCCGTTGTACGGTGTAATGGTCATGGTGGCCACAAAGAGCAGCCGCAGCAGCAAGGTGGTGATGGCGTACACGACGCGCACCAGGATGTTGTTGACGTTGGCGTAGATGTTGCTTGCCGAGACGCCGGGCTCCGTGGTATACGAGGCGATCCCATCCCCGCCAAACTTTTTGTTGATAATCTGACTGGCCACGTCCACCAGAAACTTGGATGACTCGTACGGGTTGGGGCCTTGCACATGCTGGTAGTCATCCTTGGCCCAATGAGTCAGGCTCTCCTTGCCTGAGCCCAAACACGACCCAGTCCATACGACGCGGCTGCTCGCCTCGGGGCGGGGTTGCGCCGCCTTGAGAAGCGCTGGACGAAGCGCATGGATCAGGAGGTAGTGACCAAAGAGGTTGGTGGCAAACACCGTGCCCATGCCTTGGGACGTCACCAACCCTTGGGTTTGGCTGATGGCCACGGTCGTCGTGAAAAACCCTCGAGGGTTGGTGAGAAAGTAAAACGCCGCCTGCAAATAGTTGATGCTCTCGGCGGGCAGCATTCCAGCGTTGCAAAACAGCACGTCCAGAGTCTCAAACCGCGTCAAGAACTGCTCTGCCGCCTTTAGCACCGCCCGGGTATCGCTGGTGTCCAGGGATAATAGCTCCACCGAGGCATCGGGGCGAATCGACAGCAGGGCGTCCCGTGCAGCTGCGAACCGGTGAGCGCTGCGACAGGCCAAGACGACGGTAAAGTCTTGCGTGGCGGGGTCTTCAACGAGCCGTTGGGCGATCCCAAAGCCAACCCCGCTGTTTCCCCCGGTGATGAGCGCAACCCGTCGTTGAGGCGTCATGCGGGAAGAGTGGCAAAGTTGGTTTGGTCGTGCGGTGCTGGAGGGACGCAAGGTGGATGGAGCAATAGCAATAGTGCGTTCGTGGTAACAAAAGGTGGTGAATGCACGCGTTCGGCCCACCCTAAACGCCTTTTATACAACGATTCCGCTGCTGAGCAGGACCAGTGTGGCGTGCGTCGAGCCAGACGGCCCACATCCACGCATATTCCTAGTGTGTGCGTGGGTGGCAACGGTGGCTTTTGGAGGCCATCATCATAGAACGCCCAACCAAAGATCGCTTGCAGCAATTTGCCTTCCCCGGAAAAGGCACTGGAGAGAAAAAAAATGCGTAAAGCTGTGCTTGTAAATTCCCCCCAGCGATTGTGGCGTGTATCCGTTGGAGAGCTCCAGCAGCAGGCTGAAAGCCACTGCCAAGCGCACAGCAACGATCCGGTTGGCCCTGGGCGCCTACTCTGGAACGCACCGGCATCGCGTCGCTTGCACCTGCTTAGTTTGGTTTCGTACTCTTGACTATTAGCTAACGGCGCATTCCCTTATACAAGCCAGCGAAGCACGGCCGTGACGATTCAGGTCTTTTTTCTTTTGGATTCGCCTCCTGGCCTTGTTACAGCGTCAGCACCCTGATTTTCACCGAGTGTCTGGCACCTGCTTTGCTCATGTCGGCCACTCGCACGTTTTGGGATGACCAAGGCCTACGACGCACGTTTCAGTATGGCACGGTGGGCATTGGTAAGCACTGAGCGGGCGAGTAGCCCTAACACAACCACCGCCACAACAATTAGCCACTTCGAGCGATGGGGGCCCACGCCTGGGCCATGTGCTAACTCTACAGGCTAACCCTAGACACTACTGTGTGGAACTCATGTTGGGCGGGTATCTAGGCGTGCTTGGAGGCACATCGGCGTTCTTTTGGGCCATCATGAACCACAGGGAGCCGTTTGGCCGCTACTTTCGTTCATGGGGCCTTCGGTTTGGCTGCGTGGGCGCTCTATTTTTTGGTAAGTGGCCACTGGGAAGATGGCCTCGGGAACAGCGTGCGTGGTTTGTGAGAGTCTGATCAAGGCTGCCGCCATTGGCCCCCGTAACTGTATGCGGCAATACCTTTTGATCGCTGACCGTGAACCTTAGCCTTGGTTGCGCCCGCTTGATGCAAACGTTGGTAGGGGTTCGCCAATCCATTCTGTACTCGCAGCGTGAGCTGGAAAAAGCCCACCACGTTCAGCCGTACTACTTTCGCGACTACGACGATATGCTGGCGTCGCTGACTGCCGGTGCCTTGACGGGCGGGGTGGCCACTTTGATGCTAGGTAAGCACTGATGGCACGAGGGTAACCAACGCGCCAACCGTCCCAGCATAGCTATACGCAGTGTGATGGCGATACCGACGCTCGGTGTGCCTCGAGCAGCTCACTTTCAGCCACACTGACACACTCCTGGTTTTAATTTGGGGCCATGCACGGCGTATTGCAGGCGGAAAGCGTGCGGCCGTATCGGGCTTGGTGCTTGGCGGATTGGCCAGTGGCTTGGCACAATGGGTTTCCACATTTTTTCGCAACAAGCGCCGCGCATACATTTATGACAAGGCCCAGGTCTCGTCCGCCGCCACAGCGACAAGCCACGGCGGATTGCCTGACGAAGGTGTGCAGCTGCCCGCCGAGGCCAAGAGCTTTGCCAAATACGTCAACGAAAAATTTTTCCACAGCAAGTTCAGCGTGGGACTGAACCTGCCCACATGGTCCCCCCTTCGGCCCCTGACAGATGAGGACCACCGCCAGGAACTGCGCGCACGGATCGAGGAGATCGACGACGAGGTTGAAATCATTGACTCCGAGCTGAAAGAGCTCAAGGCATTTTACCTGTCGCTCCATCCGGAAATCTCAAGCTCATTCGATGTGGACCAGTGAAGGATTAGAGGGTGACATTTATCTTGAGCAGTTTTCCCATACCAAGGCCAAGGCCAATCCCATCCAGGCGCTGAGCCATAAACCCACAATTGTGCATAGCTCTCCCACCATCACAGTAAATAAAAAACCATTTCCTAGCGCTGCTAGAAGACCTATGCTTGCAGCACGCTGGTCAGCGGCGTGTGGTGGGTTTGGGTCTCGGCTTTGGGCGGTGCCGCTGCTTTGCTTGGTAGCAGGGCCCACGGCGCTTTGGGCGAGGCTTAGCTGGGGCCGTGTCTTTAGCGTCGGATGGCCTAGCGCGAGAACTGAAGCAAGGCACACACGCACGCACACAACCAGCAAAGCAGTAAATTGCAGAGGGATCAGATTCGGCACAGGTATCATGGAGTCAGCGGTAGTCATAAGCATCCAACGACCAGGTTAAATGGGCTTTGCGCTTACCTGTTCTGCTTCGACTTTGACGCAGGTGCCGAGTCCTGGACAATCCCAGACTAGTAGTACCGTTGCCCAATACAAAAAGAACACCAAAAAATCCTTCTACTCATATCAGCATATATAGCTATCTCCTTGGTGTAAATGCACTACAGCGGCGGTCTCGAGGTATAGCCATGTAAAGATGCCTGGGCGGCAAAACTGGCCGAAATTGCCACTCGATGGGTCTCTTACCAATTCCAGAGTGTCGTAAGGGTCTGTGGAGTGGGGATCAAATTCCGACACAACGGTGACAGTAGTTAGTGTGTCCTTGGAGTGGTATTCAGCAACGTCTTGCTGGTCGCTCTTGTCGACGTGACTGCCCTCATCGCCAGAGTCACCTTCGCCATCGGTGGCGCTGTTAGCATCGTCGATGCCTAAAACGTGACAAGAACAGAGGGGTGCAGGCGTCGCAGATAACATGGTCACAAAGCACACAAAACTTGAGTTTACCACATGATAGACGGTACAATGCCATAAATCACACCCTTTATGAGCGAACCAAGGCCCCGAATTGGAGCACATAAGCTTACCGTAATAGGCTCGTTGGGCGGCAACGGCCTCGGCGTATTGCTGTTGCAGCTGCTCTTTTTTCTGTTGGCGTTCTCCATGCAATCGACAATCAGTTGCCACGCAAAGGGGACGGACGGTTAGCAAAACGCTTGAACCACACCCTGCGTAGGTGTCAAGTCACCAGGCGGAATCAGCACCCAGCGCTCGCCAGCACCTCTGACCGGGTCGATCCGCTGGAACCGAAAACCTACCTCTTTTTGGTGCTCCTTGCGGTCGAGTTTAAGCTGCTTCTTGCGATTGAGCTCGGCTCGCTTTTGACGATCCTTCTTGCGGTTCTTGAAGCTCTTGAGGTAGCCCCTGGCGATCAGCATCAAGGTTGCCATAGGCTTGGCAGCAGCGTGCCGTTAGTGCCAATGCTGCCAATCCTTTCATCGCAGGGATGTTCCATGGCCAACTCCTCCCAGCCCGGAGTCCTTGGCCCAATATTCAGCCAACTAGCGCTACGCCGGTGTAGCCCGGGGTGATGCCTCTCGTACTTACTTGAGACTGTCCGAGTCAAACGTGATTTCTTCGACTTGGTTCTTTTGGAACTTGCGCTTCTTGGCATATATCTTGGCCCCGGCCGTGAGAAGCTCGAGGTTGTCCATGCTGCCGAGAAAGCGCAGCGCTGGGTGGATAGGCGTGGTGCACAGGCTGTGTGGGGGCAGTCAATGGTCGTGGGTTGGGAGGGCGATGGCGTTGGCGTCAGAGACCTGCAATAGGCGTGGTCAATGCAGCTGGCTATCTGTGGAAAGGACAGAGGTAATGGTGTGCAAATGCGGAACAAAAAGAACCAATCATTGACGTCCGCTGTCGACCATGCGGGAAACAATTGCTGCTAGCCTACTGCGAATGTCGCCAGCAGATCAATTCTATGTCCACCATGCGATGTGGTGCCTTTTTTTACTTTATTTTTTTTTTCAGTTGGAGTTTTCAGTGTGACCAAAGCTCTTCACGCCCAGAGACCACAGCTTCGCACCGCCTGCCTCGGCAGCCTTGGCGGGATTATTGCCATTTTTTTTCCCAAATGGTGGTGCGTTTGCGAATTGAGGCTAGAGTTGCGAGTTCAAGTCAGCAACACCCTTAGAGCTTTGATTGAGCGGAGGAGCGCTTGGCGCTGCCAGATATGCTCACTCGCCTTTAAAAACACCCCACTTGACCGACTCTACACCAACACACGTACTCTCTTGTTTATTTACCCTTTCTCTCTGTGTTATCCGACCCGCCCACCTCCTGCCCCATCTGCCCTCTGCTGTGCTCATCCCAAGCTACCTGGGTTGACAGGCTCCACTTGTCTTGCTTTTCGCTTTTTCTCTCACTTGTCATGTCACATCAAACAGGCATCCAAGTCTCATCCGCTTTGGCTAACGCCTTTGCCGAGGCAGGACAGCCGACCAGCGACACCCGCCTCTTGGTGGTGCACATCACCGATGAAACGCTATCGTCCACCACCACCGTTGCCAAGTCCAGCGACCACGACTCTGACTTTACCGTCGTATCGCAAGCCATCAAAGACCAGCAGCCCAGTTATCTTTTATACCGCCTCGATTCGGGTCTTGGTGACGACAGTAGTAATGACCAGCCCAGTGACGACCAATGGTTGCTAATTAGCTATGTGCCCGACGACGCCAAAGTTCGGGACAAGATGGTCTACGCTGCAACCCAGGCAACCCTGGCTAAGCAGCTGGGGACAAACAAGTTTGCCCACACGGTGTGCGCGCGCTCCCGCAAGGACCTCGACTTTGATACGCTGACAGCGTTTCTTCGGTACCATGATCTGGGGCCAAGCGCTGAAACCGACTTGCCGCTCAGTGAACGCGAACGCGAACTACGCAAGGTGAAGCTGGAAGAGTCTCTGGCAGCTGGTGCGCCAGCCACGCCGAGCACTCGCCGAGCACACGTCGTGGGCGTGCAGTTTGGCATCTCCGATAAGATTCGCCAGGCCTTGACCGCGGTAAACGAGAACCCCCATGCCTATGCCAACCATGCGGTGCTGCTCAGCATCGATGGTGCGGAATCCATTGCTCTGGATACACACCCTTCCAATGGTGACGCGGCGCCCTTTGCTGTGGCATCACCAGAGGCACTGGCCAAACATCTGCCCACGAGCGAGCCCCGCTTTGTGGTATACTGGTTCCGGTCTGACACTGCCACCAGCAACGCTAGCGAAGAATCGAGCGATGAGCAGCTCATGGCTGCCTCAGCATCGGCCCTAATATTCCCAGTGTTTATGTACTGGTGCCCCATCACTTCGCCGATTAAGTTGCGCATGCTGTACTCCGCAATGCGCTATGGGGTCACCATACGCCTCACCGAAAACTTTGGGGTTGAGTACGCCAAGCGGCTGGAATTTGACGACGCGGGCGACCTGACCACGCCGTATTTGTTGGAAGAGCTGGAGCCAGCTATGGCCAAAGCTGCTGCTCAACAACAGCTGCAAGGACTGGACCTATCCGCGGCACCCATGCAGCAGTCCCGCCCATTGGCCAAAATGCAGTTTAAACGACCAACGGCACCTGGACGGCCGCGCACACTACCGTCCCGGCAATAGAGTAAAAATAACGTCGGCCGGGTTAAAGTCACTAGTGGTGGAGCAATGGGGTCCATCGCCTTGTATCGATTCGCGTAACAGCTGATAACACCTTGGTCAAATAAATGTCCTCACTGGATAGGGCGTTGACAGTAGACACCATGGTTGATCAAATGTGACGATTTGGGGTTGCCAAACGAATTAGCCCTGGGTACCAGGTTGTGTTCAAGTCCTGGTCTCGACTATCTGCCAATCTTGGGCAGCATTGCAGTGTGAAGGGTAATATGGACTTTATATAAGCTAATTGCTGATGGCATGTATTGTTTTGCGGGTGGGTCATAGATACTCCCGGCAGCTCCGCCGTACGCATAGGAAAACCAACGTGGCGAAAAAGAAAAGGATCAAGCGCTGAGCTAGTAGGATCGTACTTTTTCGCGTTCGCCGAGGGCTTATTGCCATTGATCGCCGATAACTTGATTGTCTTCGGATCACACACGATGCAAAAAAAACTAGTATTAGGCCGTGGACATCAGTCGGAGGAACCCGTCTTCACCTCCACTTACGAGTAGATCTCCCTGCCAGTCCACACTTAAGACCTTGGGATCGAGACGCTCGCCTGGGGGAGGAGCGGCATCTTCGCCATCATCGGTCGATGAAGTGGCGGGAGTAAAGGTGTACGTGGCTTGTGTGGGATTCCGAATGTCCCACAGTCGAACAGTACCATCGTACGAACCGCTGGCTAGCAGGTGCGCAGAGGTGGGTGACCACGCTACTGACGATGTCCACGCCCGGTGCGATGAAAGCGTTTGACGGACCAGGGCGTTTTCTTTTGTTAGGAAATATCGGGCGCCAACCGAAACACGCACATGCATATTCATATAGTGAAGCAAGCCAGTTATCCGTAAGGTCAGTTAGTTCTCGTGTGGTTATACAACGGCAGTGGCAATATTGTAAGCAATCCAGAGGCCTTGCCTTTTGCCTGCATTGTGACTCTCATATCCGTGGCGAATAAAATCACGAAAAATTCGCAGTGCTCGGAATGCTGCACAGCTTTCGTCTTATTAATGGCGCTGCACAAGGTCTCTTACTGCCTAGTACATACCTGATGAGCGTGGGTCCCAAAGGCGAATTAACCGGTCGGCATTACCGGTAGCAATCAGCGAGGACAATGGCGAATAGGCCATATCAAGGATCATGCGGTCACCAGGCTTGGTGGTCACATTCACCCGGTACTCAACATCCCAGGCGCGCAGGGCATAGTCCCATCCGCCACTGTACATGAACTTGGCGTCCGTCGGGTGGTAAGTGACTGCATTGATGCCACCTTGGTGGCCCACGCATGAGCCCAGCGCCCGTTTAAGCGGGACTGCTTTACCGCCCAATTTGCGCCGCTTCTGGTGTGCTACTTCGTGAAACTCGGACTCGTCTGCGTCCTCCAAGTCCTCCTTATCTTTGTCGCTTGGAATGCGCAACGACCATAGTTTGATCAATCCATCAGAGCTGGCGCTGGCAAAATGCGCGTGGTCTGGACTGACTGCCAGTGCTTCAATACTGCCCGTGTGGCCGTGGCATTCAAACAATGCTTGGCCCGAGCGCGCTGAGGTCGCAGCCGCTGTCTTGCCGTTGGTATGGGATTTGGAATCCACCGACGAGGTCGATGGAAAATTTTGATCAAAATGCCAAGCAACTATGGTGCAATCTTGTGCACCAGTCAAGTATGCAAAACCTGTGTCGTGCCCGAAACGAGTGGGCACCCAGGCGACGGCTTTGATTGAGGCCGAGTGACTGGCCAGCGAATGTAGACACTGGCCCTGACGGTCAAACACCTTGCTGGTGCCGTCGTAGCTGCCCACCAGGATGACGTCATTGCTTGGACTAATCTGGACTTGACTAACCCAGTCGTCCACCTTGTTTTCGACCACGGATTTGGGCGGGGCCAGGATTTCGGAATACTCAAGGGTCAGTACATTTTCGGTGGAGACCTCGGGGTTGCTCTTGAGGTACTGCGCGAGAGTTCCTGCTAACGCCTGATTGTCGATGACAAACGCAAAGGGGACAGGGCTGGGCAGAGCGAGGAGGTGATTCACCAGTTCGGAGAGCTGATAGCGTCGAAACACAACAGGAACCAGAATGGGCTTGTCGGGCAGTTGATACGCCGAATGGGAGGTCACGAGCCGGACCTGAATGTGCTGACCGTCCACCGCCATGACGACAGGTGCCTTAACTAATCAACGGTGGGTTTGGTGGTCAGTAGTGCCTAGTTAACTCGACAGCTGTCGCCTAAAGATAAAAATGCGCAGTTTACAATGGCACCGGCAACGATAATAGCCAGCAATCGCTGTTAAGACAAATTTGCGCGGAATGTAAAGACAGCTTTTAGGCATATCGTGTCCTTTAAATTGTAAAAGAAAAAAAATAAAAAATTTGCCCTCGGACACTAAAGATGTTGGTCATGTGATGCGCCTCCCTCACTTAACGTAAATGCCCATGGTGCCAATGACACCATTAAGTCCATGCACATCGTGTGCATGGGCTTCGAATTGTAAAAACTAAACGTACCCCGATAACATTATCGATACCAGGTGGAAATTTTAACGAGAATTCTGACAATAAAATTATTAGATGCCGTAGTTGATTTGTATCGGTGTCAAAGTACAACAGCGTCCTAAGTGGAAAAAATGGCCGCAAATACTAAGAAGGAAATAAGCGTTGGCAGGATAATACAAATAAACAAGTGACCTACGAACATAGCATTGAATTAACGATAAAACAGAAGAATAAAGCCTACACGCGAGCAACACATCATCAGTGGCATAGAAACCTTAGCAACATAAACAATAACAACCACGATTACACTGCGGGCAGCGATTAGTAGAATAATGACTTTGTTGGTTGGTAGCGATGTCCAGGTGGTGTTACATTGATCGCTTCAGGACATTCAAACGGCGGTCCTGGATGTCAAGACCATCCTCTTGGGTCTTGATGCGCGCTTCGAGCAACACATTGTCACGATGCAGTCGGTCGCAAGTGTTGGCAAGCGCAGTGCACTTGCTGATAAAGCTTGCCGTCATCTCGTCGTGGTCCGCA
>JANBQA010000633.1:0-11814 GCA_027576955.1 Dimargaris xerosporica
TCCTTGATCATACGCTCTACGTTTTTCATCGCCCGCGATAGCTTGTTCTGCGTGTGGCCGACCTGAGTGTCGATATCTTCTAACATACTGAGCCATCGTCAAGGTATATGCAGCAATCGATGGGATGTACTATGATGAAAAAAAGAAATACCGAGTATAGCTGCTAGGGTGCCTGATGCACTTCCAATACAAGGAAAGAACATAGAGGAGCAGCACGTCTGGCAATCATGCCAACCGGAAAGCAAAACTTACACGTTGTGGTCTTCCAGCTCACTGCCCATTGTGTGGGCCATGGTTCGAATGTTCCGCACCGTGCCATGCACTGCCTCGAGCTGCTGGCCTTGGTGCTGCATGATGGCCGTTTGTTGGGCTTGTTCATCGCTGAACCAGTTGGAGTTGTCACGGGTGCCCAGCAGCGATGCCGATGGATCGACGTCCACCGCCACGCTCTCGGACGGCCGCCAGGGACTCGGCTCTTTGTTCTGAGCGGGGCGCATGATGTCCGATGCAAGCGCCCAATGGCACACAACTCTGTGGGGTAGAGGCAGATGAGCACGTCGAAAAACGTCAGTGTTGGTCGGGGATTGGCGTTGCCTCGCGTTGGGCAGGGCAACCTAGGAGCAGCGTGGTGCAAGCCAAGGTGGAGGCAAGTAGTAATGGATCAGCAGCTGGCAAGCCATGGAGAAAGTTTTTGATGAATGCAATGCACTCAAGGCCGCATGGTTAAAATGGGCATTACCACGCGTACTGCAGGCCCCACCGCTAGCCGCTTAGCAGCACTTGTGGGTTCGACTATGCCTTGTTTCGGGCCGATACTGCTAGGCCCAGCTGCTTGCAAGCCTTGCCTGCTCTCTATTTTGTTGTCATATTCCTTATCCCCGGTTGGCCCGCATTTGACCCACTACGCCAGCTTCTATTTGCTTCGTATTGGCAATAGCGTCCAAAGAGCGGGCTTGTAACACGTGCTTGCGTGGCATTCCAGACGATTGGCACGTAGGCCTTTCGGTGTCGATTGATTGCTCGAGTCACCACGCCATGCCCCTAGCGTTAAAAGACCAGTGGGCAGCCTTGAGTTCCACCTGCCAACACCACTGCCAGCGCGGCCAGGTAAGCACTATGCGCCCATTGCACTATCCGCCAAGGGTCTCTGGCCTTGTGCTAGCGGCTCACTGAAAATGGCAAACACAAAAGGTCGCGTCAAGCCACAGCCCATACGCAAGGTAACCATTTTGCAACAGCTAGTATGCGGATGCCTGGTTTTGGTTGGGAAAAATGGCCATGCTAGCAACTCGACCAGCTGCTTGGTCAGACCCGACAGCAATGCCAACGCCACGCTACTCTCTGCGCCGAGACGAAAGCAGCGCTTGCTCAACTTAACCCATTGTTTGCCGAGATTGCCAGTACAGCCCAGATATTAGGTACTTATGCCTGAGCCTTGGCACCAGCGCCGCTGATGGCTCAAGTAGATAGCCAACGAACGTTGGCAGCGCATGTCTTTGCCGCTTTGTTCCCACACTATGAATCGGTAGGGTGGAATACTTACTGACAAGGATGGGGGAGGGGTGCTATCAGCAATGTGTGATATCTCTTGTGGGCGTCACCAGGCCAGCTGGCTACCAAGGCCGCTGCTCTCGATACCATCTATGAGCAATTGGAGGCGCGGCACCGCACGCAAGAAGCGACTGCTCGGGAAACAGCTGAGCAGCAGCGCCTCGACGCCTGGCACCACGAACGGCGGTAAGTTTATTACACAACCGCACGACGGTCTCCCACTATGGGCAGACGGACTGGGTAGTTAATCTACACTGTGCCGAGCGCAAAGATAAGCCTTAGTGTTTATACGGCAGAATGATCATAGCTCTATGTTGGCGCTTAACAACTCTGGTGACGTTTCCATGCTATTTTTTGCATTATTTGGCTGCTGTTATATATTTTTTCGTTTGAACCAAACAGGCAGGTCTACGACCAAAAAAAGCAGCTGCATCGAGCTCAGCTGCATCAACTTCAACAAGAGACGGCCCAGCGCCGCCGCCAAGCCCTGGACGCAACCTTGCGACATCAGATGCTCGAATATCAGCAACGCTTACAGACCCCAGGACACCGCATGAATGGTAAGTAGGCCCAGCAGCCCAATGTTTGGGTATATGGGCCAACACCGCTGCACGTGGGTGTCTTGTGCATTCTATTGTATTGCAATCCAACTTCCCGCCCAAACCTCTTGTCGTTTAGAGCCCTTTATTGTAAGATATCGTGTGAATACTTTTCCTCTTCTTCAAAAAAAAAGAAAACAATTGCTGCGGCTAAAGGCTGGGCGAGGAGGCTTGGCTAATTATGAATCAGTGGTGTATGTGGGATGACACGGCCTTTTGTTGTGCAATACCAACTCAAAGCGCGTGCACGCCAGGACTTGGCCACAGTTGCCCAAGACATCAGCGCCATCGACTTGCAGGCCGACGATAGCGAGCTGCGACAGTTCTTATTGGACTTGAGCGATGACGACTTGAGCAGTGAAGCCAGGGCCACGCCGCGATCCCAGCAGTTACCCGAACGGGCTTCTGTTTCGATATCTCAGGTACGTGCAGTGGGCAAGAGAGAGAATGCGAGAGAGAAAGCGAAATTGATAGGCTGTGTTTTTTTTGTGAAAAGATTGGCATGAGCCGATGACTTCGTTGGGTGGCAATCATCGCCATCTGGTCATGTCGCGCGGATAGCAAGAGTGAAAAAAATATACATTGCACTGCTTCTTGGGTTGGCCATTTCATCAGTACCAATAGCGCTCTTAGCCCAAGGGTTTGGCATTTCCGGTCTTGGCAGCGGTGCCACTGATACTCAAAAAATCTAACAGATTGGCTAGTGCGATGGGTGCCCTGGAACTGTGGGCTCTCTCTTAGAACCAGGCAGCAAGCAGCGCTAGAAGCGGTGCCACCACTCCCACCTCACCAAGGCCTGAAATGGCTCCCGAAGAGGACTGGACAGACTGACGGACCGGGTGCGTTGCTAAAAAGTCATCGGTGTGCCACTTTGAACCGAGTAAAAAATCCACTGTAGAGCTTTGAGTAAACGCCTTTGTCAGCGAATGGCAGACATGCTACTGATTGCAGGGGCATATTGTGAAAACCCAGCAGTGTTGGTAGGTTATCGCGCAACCATGCCTACCGTGGTTGTGCACAGCGTATGTGCTTTCTTTCTTTGTTTGGTGCTAGGTTTGGGGCACCCAGAATTGACGCCTGAAATCGGTGCAGCGAGATGTCTGTCATTGCGCAGGCGTTGCTTGGGGCTTGGCGGCAATACTCAAAGTTCCTCTGCTTACGTGCAGAAATCGAAAAAAAGGCTTGGCAAAGATCGTCAGCCTGCCCTGGATGTGGTCGAGACTGGAGAACTCCCAGTCAGAGTGAGCAGTTGAAGGACAGGAGGCCGATCCAGAGCGCTGTCAAAGTATTTTTGGGACTAACAAGGGCAAGGGCGTTGGATCAAGGCAGGGTATGAGGTGCCTCACCTCCCCACACACGCACAGATACACGCCATAGGCGCCCACTACCGCGTTGCGCTTGATCTGGCTGTCAAGGCCGACGGCGAGTATGCCGGCATATCAGCCCAACACCAACGAAATAAACTGGGCTGCATGAAAACCGGTGTGCCTGCCACTGTGGTTGGCGCACCCCCTTTCCTTTCCTCCCCCAAGTGTGTAACTATGACGGTCATACCGGGGGTGCGCCTGCCTGCACTCGTTGGTACTTGCACCACTACCATGCCATGGCATGGTGCTCGGTGGCAGGTGTAGGTAGCGCTAAATATATCCTTTGGGGCACGACTGGTTGCACCGGTGGATGGCGGGTGCAACTCTGGCAGTGGGAGACAGGCCGCGGCGGCCCAGACGCCCATGGTACAGGGTGCCAGGGTTGACACGGCAACGACAATGACAAAAAAAGGGGCGCGCTAGTATGGCACCATGTGGTTGGCGAAGCTGAACTGAGCAGTGGGACGACCGACCGTGCCAAGCCTTGATGAGGTGGTGCTGAGGAGGCCAGCACCAACCACCAGAAAGTAAGAAAGAAAAAAGGAAATATGGCTGGCCAAGGCTTGGCACGGAGGCAGCAGCCAAGGTCTCCATGGCGCGGCTCAGGGGCCGGACCCAGTGGGCCCAAAGGCTTGGCGCCGCTGGTGCAACCCAATCTTGTGACCCCATCTCGGGCGCCTGTGGCCCACGCGCGAACACGCCTTCTCTCCTCTTCCTCCGGCAGCTGGTGGGCGGTTAGCGCAAAGAGGGGTCAGGCGCCAGAACGAAGCCGGCCTGCTGATGGACGGTGCTGCCCATGCTCTTCCTTGGCCCGTCTGATGCTCTAAGAAAAGAGGAGAAACGGTGCTCGTTTGTTGCGCTTGGCAGCGGAGGCCAACGGTGATCCTGACCGGGCTATAAATACAATCAGGCCTGACGCCCGTGGCCACCTCCCCCAAAGGTTCCCTTGCTTGACCGAGTGGCCTTGGCGTGGGGTTTCTGGTTCTCTTTACGTAATGGCATACACCCGTTGCGTCCAACCATTGCTCTGGGGATACTTTTTTCTCGTATTCCCACCAGCGACCACCCGAGCGACAATAAAACCGTGCCCTGAGCCCCACCAGTCGATGTTTTAGCTCTGCTCTGCCTTTTTTATTATTATTACTATTCTTCTCCCCTCCCCTTTCCCTCACCCGTTCTGTCTTTGTACTTGGGCGCTGAGTGCGTCTCGTGGCGGCATACCTCTGTTCACCCCACCACCCGTTGCTTGACCTGGGCCCTCTGGCGTCGACGCTTTGGCTGCCTCATCCTAACCGACCAGCACACTTTTTTCTCGCACAGCCTCGCTTCCTTCCCAGTCTCTAGCGACTATTCCGGCTGCTCAGGGCCCACCGCACCAGCATCACACAAGCATACACATACTCGGCTTCGTCCGTTTCCCGCCTTTTTCACTCTTTGTCACCGTGACCCATCCGGCGGTCTTGGGCAACCGGTATGTCCAAGCACGACGCAGACCACGGCAGCTCGGAGGCCATGGCCTGCCACTGGCGGGGCTGCACGGTTGGCGGGTCGTTTGAGAACAGCATCCACCTCTTTGAACACATCACCAAGTGCCATATCGGCCGCAAGGCCAACAACAACCTGTGCCTCCAGTGCCACTGGGAGGAGTGCCACTTTGAGGCCAAGAAACGTGACCATATCACCTCGCATATGCGCAGCCACATCGACTACCGGCCCCATATGTGCCCGTATTGCCGCAAGACGTTTAAGCGACCACAGGACCTCAAGAAGCACGAAAAAACCCACTCGGAATCCTTGCCCACACCCGTCAGCGCTGGTGTGACCAAGGGTGCGGTCGCTACCAACTTGCACCGCAGCAGCATCTCTTCCGACTACTACCCTGCGTACCAGTCGGCCCCTACGACTGCGTACCCGCCACCCACCAGCCATGCCACGGGTCACCTAGCGGTGTCATCCCCGCACACGCTGCCGGATTCGCCGAGCTCTCTCAATGCCTACGTGCCTGAGCTGTCCCCCGACAACGTCGTTCCATCTACGGGTAGGTATTCTGGGCCGTTAGAGCATCGTCGGCTGAAAGTTAAGATCTGATACCAAGCCTTTTCGTGCTTGTTTTGTGAATCTCTCAGTCTCACTCGAGTCGCAGGCGACCGTGCCCTTGATGCTTTGTATTCACACACACATACCATAATGGTCAGCTGGCATTTTTCTTTTGGAATTCTTCCTCTCCTGTAGGCGTAACAATATCGGATCAATCGGATTCCGAATCCACGCACCCAGGCCACGGTGGTGGCGCCCAGAAGCGACCCCGTGATCCATTGGAAGATTTGCTAGCCAATAACAAAGCCAAGCAACAGGCAACGTACAACCAAGGTGCGTCCAACGTGTACTTTAAGGCTACCGACATCCGGTACATCCTTCACTGCTAGAACTACATCCAGTCTGTCCAACGCGACCGTTGGGGACTGGCGCACTGTATCTTTTTATTCAGTTGTAGGCATTGTGCATACGTGCCCATAATCAGAGCCTCTTCAAGGTCACGGGCTTATTAGGCCAAGCCAGAGCGGTGTTGCTTGGTGGCGGAAGAGGGAGCAACGTGTCGAGGGTAATAGGGGAGGGGTTGTTTGGTAGACAGCTGTGGGTGCCGATCTGGTCAATGGGCTTTTTTATCTTCTTTTTGGGAACGGAATCATTCCACCACTGTGGGAGGGAGGAAACATGCACGGATAAGTGACAGTGACAAGCGAATGGCGGCAACAGGAACGGGAAAATAAGGGAAAAGAGGAAGGGGATCGGGTGGGCGTGGCTGCGCACGCACACACTGGGCACTTTGGTAGCATTGTGGCGTTGGGCGGGCGAAATGGTCCGTCCTAACTGCCCGTTTTGTTGAGCAAGCGCTGTGGGGCCGAGAGGCCTTTGCTGTGCTGTGCTTGATCTGGCCTTCGTTGGATGGCATTTGGCCCTTGACTCGCTTCAGCACCACCTGTTTGCGGCCGTATGCCCTGTGTTTTTTTCAGTATTGGTTCCACCAGTGCTATTTCTTGCGTAGCTGAGGGCATGGTATTGCGAGGGTACAGTGTGGAGGCGTGTTTTGGCTTGTTTTGCTTACCAGTAATGGTGCTGGCCTGTCATAGTATGTATGTGTGTCTCAGCCGATCAACTTGTCACAGCCAAGACAGAGTTGTTTGGTTAGCCCTGCCCTATCCTGCCCTTTGGCGCGCGCACTCTCTTCCTCTCTTACCCGCCCCAACCCATCCCCCTCGACCCTGCCACCTCGCTGCTCACTGCTCTGTGCAAGTTTCCTCTCCTGATTGTCGTCCCGAAAAGAAATAAACCTGCCCCAGTTCCTGCCAGCTATTCGGCCAATGGGCAATAACCGCACCGGCACACTTCGTCCTTTCAGGGAGATGGGGGAGCGGAGCCGATTATATATGCTGTAGCCATTGCCGGGCGACAGCATGAGCCCCGCGCACCTTTTCCATCCTATTTTGCCATGGTTGCAGCTAGTCACTTTGGGATATGGACTAACAGTTGATGCGCATCCTGGGCTTCTGGTTTGTGCATGCACGTAATTGGGGTGGTGCAATGAATAGAAACCCGAGTGATTCTGGAACGCCTGATGACGCAAAATGCTGCCAATGCGCTGTCCCTCGAGAACAACCCCAGCCTCAACACCGAAAACATCAAAGATCTTTACCAGTTCTTTGAGGATGTTTACAAGAGCGCCAGCTCCGTGGACGTTTCGGAATCGTTGGAAGCAGCGACCACGGCGCAGCCACTCTACCCCATTGGGTTCATGCCCGACACCAATTTGACCATTGATTTTGATAACCCGGCATTCCACGGCATGGTGCATCCGCCAACGGCCTCGGTGGCAACTGCAGCGCAAGCCATGGTCCCTTCCACGGCTGGATTCGACATCACTGTGCAACCGTTTGACGAGAGCAGCTACCTTCCAACTTTCCCGAATCCAGTCCTCGGTTCGATGGCGACACCAGGCATGGTACCAACAACGGTTGGCATAGCACCCGGTATGGCACCGCAGCTTGCCTCGCCGGTCGGGGTTGCGCCCAACATGGTTGGCGGCGGGGTGATGCCTCCCCACGCCATTCCTGGCCCAATGGGTATGGTGCCCGGCAACCCGGCCTTTTCCGTGTACGGAATGAGTGGCCAGTCTATGCAGTCAATGGCGACCACTACGGCCGCCATGGTCACGCCCAAGGGCTTTATTCACCAGGCTACGCCCGTGGCGCGCGTCATATCGCAGCCGCAACCGGTCAACTACCAGCTGTACACGATGCAGCCGCAGATGAAGGCCCGTGAGGAATCGCTGGACCCCGAAGTCGTGGAGTCGGTGTTCCACGAAGTGATCGACGACAGCAAAGTGTCCCAGGCACCTGCATCGACCGACCACCAAGTTCCTGCGGTACCATCTCAGGTCGAGAAGGGCGTGGATGCGGTTCGTGCCCAGTCAAAACCAGCCCCCGAGTCGGCCCACCGGTCCATGTCCCTATCGGTCTTGGAGCCAGTGCCATCACTGTCCCCGTCGGCGCTATCGGCAGCGTCATCACTCTCACCGTCCCCACACATGTCACCGGCCTCTTCCCCTCGCCCACCAACATCGCCCATCAGCTTGCCTGCGCGGTCTTCGAGGCTGCCCACTCAACGACGCGTGGAATCAGCCACTGTGTTCTCGCCCACCGCATCGCCAGCGGTTGATCCAACGACTGTGGCTTCGCCCACGACGACCCGTTCCTTTATGTACCCCAGCCGACCCTACAATCAGCGCATCAGCATGACAGAGGGAGGTGACGACGAAGAGTATGTGGACATTGCGGTTCATACCAACCAGAGTCGTACGCGCACACGACCCTTGACCGCGGTTCGACCGCCGGCGGCGGACCCCTCACTCAAGGCAACCTGTGAGCGCCACGCAGATTTCGCTGCTACGATGTTGGCACGGCTGTACGAGCTATTGGCCCACCGCTCGTCACGTGCAGACCAGCCCAAGGACACGGCAAGTCTGGGTGACCACCACCACTCTGAGACCGACGACGAGTACATCAAGCTGGAAAAGGACGAGTGCCCTGTCGAGTCAGCAAGGTCTCCCGAATCTAGCAAAGATGACCTGTTGGCCAAATTCCAGCAACTCTCCGTTGGTCTAGTGTCTTCACCCAAGGCAACTACGCATCCCTTTGACATCACGCAGTCGCCCGAAAACGCTGACGAAATGGCCACGTACGATGAGCAAATTGCCAAGGGCTATCCTGCCATCCCGCAGCTGCCGTCGGTGTTGCAATAGGTGTGTTTACCGTCAGCTCTTATAGCAAGACTCGCCCAATAGGATTGGGGTGGGTGTGATTGATTGAAGGACAAACGTTCTCCCAATGTGGGAGGACTCGTCCACTGTACGCTTCTTATATAGCATTGCCAAGTTAAGGCCAATTTTTCTCTGATGGGGGAGTTCTCAGTAGCGGACCTTTGCCTTGGTCAGAGAGCGCTATTGAAGGCTTGTCACTCTACTTTAAGGGGTTATTGGCAGTCATGCTTTTCCTTCGTATTTGTTTGACATTTGTGGTCTGTCCAACTCGACGCAAAGTTCCCAGCGACCCTTGTAGTTTTTTTTCCCTCTGTTTGGTAGTGGCCAGACGTAGCAGTACACACAGACTTTGGCCTCCATTATTGCAGCACCAGAGGGTGCTTGTATTTGATCGCATTAAATTAGCTGTTTTCGACAGGGAACCGGCCGCAGGCTGGAGTTGAGCGAGGTTTTGGACTGAGCTGTCAAGACCAAGGACTGCAACATCACCTAAAGCCCCTTGCCAAGCCCATGCGATGGTACAGGTGTATCAGCCTGGCTTTGGTCAGTGGCAGCAAGCATTGGCAGTGTGGATGGGCGCGATCAGCAGCGTTGCTGGTAAGTGATGCACTTAGCGGCCGGACTTGTCACCACCATTAGGCACCCTTCATATACACCGTTTTACAGCGCGGCGTCATCCATCTGTGCGCTGCTGAAGCAGCCGAGTGCTTTGGGGGTCCTTTGAGAGCAGGCAACATATTAGTGTGTTCAATCAGAGCAGCTGCGCTTGTGAAAATTAGTGCACTAGTCCCACTCACTGGTGCATTCGGTCATGCACTTCGCCGAGCACGAGTAAGTTTTTGGCACTGGTATTTCTTCTCGCACCTTGGGTTCTGGAACGAATCAAGAGAACCAGGCGTGCTCAGCTCTAACCCTCCTGCACCATAAGCGGAAATACCTTGGGAAAATACCTCCCCCCTCTCCTCTTCATTGTACTATCCCATCAAGCAAGCCAGCCTAACCCGGCCAGGTTGGGGTGAGTGGTGGTAGTCGGGGATGTACAAGTGAGTGGGTAGTGCTTGCCCGCCAGCGCCCATGCCGGTACCTTGAGCTCAGCGCCCCAGCCCGCGTCAGGGGTGGTGAGAGAGAAGTGTGTACAGCGAAAAGCATGGGAGGAAAGCCTTAGCAGAGAAAATCGCCTCTATTGTCTGCTACCGAAAATGCCCTAGCGGGGTTGTTGTTGTCAGGCGCTACTGCTCTTAAGGGCAAGACCAAGCCGGTCGCAGTTTGTGAGATGGTTCATCGCGACAAACCTGGTTGCACAGACAATCTGGCGCCTCCTCTTCGCCTACCTTGCTCGGACTATTGTGCTGTCGCCCACGCTTTCCCTCTTTCTTTTATTTCTTTATTTTCTTACTTCCTCTCATTCCCTGTTGCTCTCTTTTGTTTACATTACTAGCGGTCATCTGGCCCAACCTAGCCTTTGCATACCCACCCACACCCATACATCCAAGCCCGCCATGTCGAACCCGCACGTTGATGACGAGCTTGTTCCCACGCAGACTGAAGGGTACAAGGTGGGAGAGAAGAAGACCATTGAGCAATACCAGCAGCTCGACGCCAACGACGAATCCCTCAACCGATGGAAGCAGTCGCTGGGGCTCGGCCAGTCGTCCGGGCCCGTGGCTGACAAGCGTCAGGTTGTCATCCACAGCCTCGCTCTCGAAGTCAGCGGTCGTCCCGACGTCGTGATGGACCTATCCACGCCTGGTAAGTTGGGGGACAGACACAGCTGGATAGTATCCTTTTATTTTCACGCCTCTGTTCAAGGCGTGGGCCTCATCTGCACTAGCTGTTCTCGGCTTTTGAATGGTCCTAGCCAATGCCCGACGCCCCAGTAGTGATGGTCGCGTAGTTTGGGCCGGTTGTTAAGGCTGGCAGCTCTTGCCTTTTTCTACTTGAACAGAGTCTGCAGGTGTTGCATTGAGTTCAAGCGTTGCAACGCTGGTGGACCATTCAAGGCTCTCACAACCAGTTCAAGACCCGACTAGTTATTGCCTTGATATACTCCGCACGACTACACCCGGTCACGTGATTTGTGGTGACATGGTTGGGTGCTATATTCATTTGACTGATCATACCTTTGCGGAGGTTGCTTCATGGCGCCTGAAAAAAAACCGCTGGCATTCGTTGCAATTGGGTAACGCCCTCACGGTGCTTACGAGAATAGTTGCGATTGAGAAGCTCAAGGCTTCGCCCATTGTCATCAAGGAAGGCATCGAGTACCGCCTCAAGGTCAAGTTTAGGTACGTGTAATGCCGTAGCGGGGTGATGGAGCTTGCACCAGCGCACTGCCAATCATTGAGTGTGTGTACTTAATATTTTTGGTTTGATAGATTGGCAGGCTGTATTGTTTTTCTTAATATACATGTATATTCACTGATGCCAATTTCTCTGCCCATGGCGGTTTTCCGTTATTATTGTTTGTGTCGCAATTCAGGGTGCAACACGATGTGATCTCTGGCCTCAAATTTCTTCAAGTCGTGAAGCGCAAGGGCATTCCTGGTAAGTGTGCTGACCTTCCCAATCAATCATCACTTGTTACTACGTAGATTGCAATAGCGAATGCTACTACTATGGTGCAGCTGGACTTGGGTTAGTCTGACCGAAATATTTCCGCTAGGCCCATCGTCAAAGATCATTGTATATTCTAATTGCCTAGCCATTTGTTGTCACCTGGGTATTGCCTGGGCAACATGATACATGCGATTACAGTCGATAGGACCCAGGAGATGATTGGCAGCTATGGTCCATCGGAGCAATTTTATGAAAAGAAGGTAAGTAGCGACGAAAAGGCCCGGGTCCCACATGAGCCATTGGCGAGGGCTCTTAGTATGCAGTGTCTTTTATTCTTGCTTGGTAGTATGAGGCTGGTTACAGACGCTAAATAGTTTCACCATTTCAATGGGTTCTGTGCTGGATCCACAGTTTTTGCCAGAGG